>JAHLWZ010000569.1:4819-19134 GCA_020536535.1 Pelomyxa schiedti | reverse complement strand
AAACACGAGATTGCAGGAAAATATGGGTGAGTTGAGTTCTTGTTGAGAAAAAATACTGTGTTGTAACCACCCACATTCACAGGCCTTCCACGTAAACCTGATGTTCCAACAGCTTCACAAACAGCTGTTGACGCCGTTTCAGTGCAGTGGAAAGCACCACCACCAAATGGATCCAAGATTGTATCATACACTGTTGCTGTTGAACTTGAAGGAACTGCACAACAACAACGACGTGAGGTGTATCATGGGCTTGCCCTTCAGTGTGTTTTCAGCCTCTCCCCAGGTTGCTCTGTGGCACCTCTTCGTGTTGCAGCATCATCACCAGGTGGTGTTGGACCATTCAGTGACCCTGCATCTGCTCGCCTTTTCCACCCATTGTCAGTTTGCCTTGACAGACCAGGAGAACACATGGTGGTTGTGCCATGTGGTGTGACTGTGATGTCATTTGCTGTTGTTGGTGCTGGTGGTGGTGCTGGCTGCCATGATCCTGATGGTGGAGGAGCAGGAGGTGGTGGCGGTGGAACTGCATTTGTTCTGGGACTCGGAGTGGCTGAGGGTGAAACGTTCATTGTTGTTGTTGGGAGGGGTGGTGCTGGCGGGTCGAGGTTGAGTCAACAGGGCAAGAAAGGTGGTGACACCACTGTGACAACATCATCAGGTGAAGCACTGGCACGTGGCGGTGGTGGTGATGGTGGTAAAGCATATGCAACAGGGGCCAATGCCACCAGCAGCGAACGTGGTGGAGATGGCGGGGTGGGTACAGTGACTCTGCCAGGGACACACAAGGCAGTGAACACAGGCTCATTCACAGGTGGGACAGGTGGCGGAGCACACGCCTCAGGTGGTGGGGGAGGTGGTGCAGCAGGAACAGGGGGCAATGGTGGTGCTGGAAAGAACGCATGCCGAGGTGACAGTGTGTGCTGTGATGGTGGTGGTGTGGGTGCTGGATCTGGTGGTGGAAGTTCACAAGAGGCAGTTCAATGTAAAAAAACAAAACAACAACATACAACAATACAAAACCCACTAAATCACAAAATAAAAAAAAAAAAAATGAAGCAGGAACACCAGGTCAAAATGGAGGCAGGGGAGGAGACGGTGGAACAAACGGCTTCTATGACTCAGCAGGGAGTGGAGGTGGCTGTTGGCTTGGGACACTTCAAGGAAAGCCTGTTGGAGGCCAACCAGGGGCACCAGGCGAGAACAGGAAGAGGGGAACACCAGGTGGCCGATTCGGTGGTGGTGGTGGTGGAAATGATGCACGTTGTGATGTGTATGACTGCAATGAAGGAAAAGGTGGTGACGGTGGTGCTCTGTTCATCATGGGAAGTGATTCTTTGCTTGGATAGCCCACTATGTATTTAACGTAAATGTGCAATTCAAAAAAAACATTTTTTCCATTCCAGACCCCCACTGGACATGTCTGGAGGATGTATCAAAACCCCATTTCATGATACTGGACTGAGTGAGTGTCTGTGTTTGGTTGCAATTGATGTGCAACGCCCCCAGTTGATCCACCCTGTTGGTGGTGCATCGGGCATTCACTCCATCTTCAATAAATTTGAGGTCAGTAAGGCAAGTTGCCCTTTTGAAAGCAAGGTGAGATTTGAATACCTTGTTGGATAATGGTCAGATTTGTATGTAATACCAAGGTATCCGGGATGTACTTAGGATGCCGAAGTGCTCAAGTTGTTCACAAAACGAATCCACAGAACACAGTGGAAATCGTGTTCGAGAAGGAATCCCCAGTGGTATCACGATCTGTGTGTACAATGAGAGGCAAATGCAACAAACAAACCAAAAACGAGAAGTATGTTGAATCCTTCCATGAGATTGGATGTCAAGAAATTCCAGCACTTGCTGAATTTCAGGAGATTGAACTGCGTCGTCATCGATGCTTTTAAAAACTGAACAATAGTCGAGTGAGTACCGTCATACTTCTATTGTTGTCCTAAGTTCAGGCATGGAATGAACGAAGAAGTGTGTCTGCTCTTGGCCCAACATGAGGGAGACACATCAACCATGTGGTATTCTTCCAAGTATCCTGAAGGAAATGAACCAAAAGAACTCAAATTCAACAAAACATACAGTCGATGTGAGGGTACTTCCCCTCATCCTTAAAGTACCACCATGAACGTTGTCCTTTGGCAGGAAGAACACCACCACGGTGTTTCGCCATTGGATCAACCAATTAATTCCTTTTGATTGTTCATCACTGCGACCACCACGGGGTTAATTGGGTGGTTTATGTTGTGTCTAGCTACAGCTGTAACATTCGATGGTTGGGATCAACCCCAAGTGAAGAAAGCTGCATTGCAACTTGTTCTCTCTTGAAGTAAGTCGCCCAGAAGAGAGGGTGTGTTCCCGATGGAGGGTATTTGGCTGGGGACTCTCCGTCTTGCTTTGCGCCATGTCCCTCCCCGTCTGCAGCGACTGGAACTCTGACTCTCTTCCCCTTTTGCGGGGTCCCTGAGGTGCGCCTCAGCCAGTGGCTCGGCCATATAGTAGTATATCACCACAACCACCGACACCGACACCCACGACGCGGCGCCCTCGCCCGCCCCAAGCTTTTCCTTCTTACCCATTTTATTGCGGCCACCACCAGCTTTGTTGCCTTGCTTTTTTTGCCAAGTACTTGAGTGGCCTCGCCTTTACGCTGTTGTCGTTCGTGCTCCACATTTCGTATTCGCGGTGGTTGTTGTCGTGCTCAACCATTTGGTGCTGCAGCAGCATCCACCGTCGAGGGGGGTGTTTTCGATGAAGACGCAGCAGTTCCCACTGTCAGTGCCATTGTGTGTCACTCAAAAGAGCGTCCGTTGGCCGTTGGTTCCGCGTTTCCAGTTTTTTTTGGAATGTTGAGAGTAAAAGACTGAGAAAAAAGTCTCTTGTTGGCAGTATCGTAACTGAGGGAGTTAACACCCAAGGTGTGCTCTGTGTCCTGTTGGTGGTGAATGGGCCAAATTGCTCCCAGACAGAAGAACAACGAACTTCGGGGTGGTGAAAGTGCAACTGATGAAAGTTTTTTTCTACCTGATTCAAGGCTGAAATAGTAGCATTCGTGTTACAGCCATCAGAAACAGAACATGTACGAGATTGTTGCACCCACCACAGCAACAACTGGCCTTGCTTGTGCTGATGCTACCCTGTGATTCCTGGGCGGAAGAGGAATGAGCTTGTGATGGTGACATGATTACTTCCTCTGATGATGACGAGGCTGATTCGGAATTAAGGCACTGTTCTTGGGGCCGTGTGTTGTTGCACCCACACTCTGTAACATTGGAACTGTTCCCGCGTCCGCATTCAAAGCAATTGTTTTCGAGGTTGCTGGGTATTTGAGTGAAAGGATGTTGGGTGGTTACATAACACACCAAAACACGTATTTCTCCCCGTTTAGGGTTGGCGGAACAGTTCCATGAAGAAAGTTGTTGTTAAGGTCACTGTTTGGGGTTAGGTTGGCTTTAGAAAAAGAAGCTCACAAGCAGTAGGTGTAGTAAGGATAAGATTCATATTCATCAATGGTTCCTTCCAGAAGATTGTTGCTCATATTTCTAAATAAAAAATGGATGGTAAGTCCGGTAATATATGAAATTATCACAAGAAAGAAATGCGCCAATGAGAATGAGTAGTACAGGGAGGAAAGTTTGGAACTTGCAAGCAGATAAACTGGAATCTCTCCGGAAATGAGGTTTGATGACACATCACTGATGTGGTGTGTTTGCATGAGAAAACAACAAAACAGAAAAAGAAGGAATCACAACAGTGTCCCAAGGTTACACGGCTGAGAACCAAGATCCGGCAGTGGACCAATCAACATGTTATGCTGCAAATTCCTTGTGAAGTGCCATTATTAGTGTTTTTAAGTGGAAAACAATGAATGCACAGTTTCCGCAAGGATGTGGAGTTGAAGAAGCATGCTGGAATTGTTCCATTGATTTGATTGAATGATATATCTCTTTTTTTTTTTGGTGTTAAATTATAAATAACCAAAGCAAAAACAAGAAACAATAAAACGGTGAGGGAAACATGGCTTACACAGTCATTATGTCAGTTGAAGGAAAGCTGGGCAAGGGTCCACTGAACAAATTGTCAGTCAGCAACCTGTTGCGGGGGGTGGGGTGAATTTTCCTTGTTTGTTTGGAACAGATAAAAAAGATAAGATATGAGGGGTATAACAACCCTTTGCGGAGAGGCAGGGAAAAGAATTCAGCGGGAATAGATCCTGTGAACTGACTCCCTGTGAGATCCCTTGTCAAACCCGTAAGTGACTTTGGGTTTTTTTTTTTTTTTGGATCAAACATGTTTTGCAGACTTGTCAATGAGGAAATGGATGTGGGAATGCTTCCACTGAACAATGTTTCCTGAAGGTATCTTCAAATTGACAAACATTTTCCAGGAGGAGAAAATGGTTTTTGCAGTTATTTGAAGCTGACTCATGAGGGAGGTATTCATACAGAGTGACAAGTGAACTCATGTTGAGGAAAAGGTCCAGAGACCCATGGAGCTCGTTAAAAGATAAGTCCAGATACTGAAAATGGTGAATTTCGCATGATTGCAGAACAGAGAAAAACCTGGAGTGATGCACTGAGTGATGGTACCGTCCCAACGAACTGGTTATGGTCCACTCGGCTGAATGTAAGTCAGATATAAGAGTTGTTTGGTTTTAAATAAATACTCACAAAAGCCTCAGTGAAGTCATCTGCGACAAACAAGGAGGCAAGGTGCCACTGAGATAATTGTCATCAACCTCACTTTATGTTGTAAGTAAGGTCAAAAGACGATTGTTACAGACATCAGAAAAGGTGATGGCGGAAGGCAGGGAAGTTCTCCCGTGAGTTCATTGCTAAAAATACTCCTTGATTCGATATTAATATTGAAAGATTATCGCTGGTTGGTCAACAATTGGTATAACAGGGTCAGCTTCGTTAAAGATTGTGGAATAGTTCCATTCATACGATTGAATCCAAGCTTGCTGTAAGTGCAGAGTGAGGAAGGAATGGATTGAGAGGGGAAAAATATGTGCACACAGGGTTTCAAGGAGGGTGAGATTTCCCAGTGTCTCGGGAATAGTTCCCTGTTGTGAAGCATCACCGTCCAGGCTTCTGTGAGTAGAAAGAGTTAAATAAAGAAGCTGTGCTGAAAACTGAGTTTTTTTTTGAAAGCAAACAAGTACATGGAAGCGATGTGACCTTCGGAGTCCCAGATTAGTCCCCAAAATAGAGTGTCGTTTTCCGGTATCTGATCAGGATACTCCACGCAAGGGTCAACCAGCCACACCGTTGGCATCAATGAGTTGTACAGGTCACAGATGGCCTCAGCCTCAGCCTTCTTCCACACAGCACCCTCGTCGGAGCTGATGCCCTCTGACAATGGTGGTTCCTTTGACGATGACTCTGAGCTTCCACTCCCTCTTCCACTTCCACTTCCACTGACGCTCGTGCTGTGACTGATACTGAGAGACACACTCGCTCCAGAGGTAGTGGTGTCACTGTCAATACTGTGAATGTCACTGACACTTTCACTGTAGCTGGTGCTAGTACTAGTACTAATGCTAGTACTCTCGGAAGATGACAAGGACGCGGAGTAGGACGCCGACGAAGACGGTGATGACGACGAGCAGTTACACCATGTGATGAGTATCATCAGTGTGATTGCGCAGTTGGTCACAACAACCCATGTTCCCTGGCGGACAGCACCCATCAGCACGATCGGGCACTCTCACTTATGGGTTTGTATTGGGGCCCAGCGTACCTGTTGTGGCTTTTCGTATTGTTGTTTTTTGTCTCTTTCGAGAACAGTGAAACAAACTCGGATGGCGGAACAATGAGAACGACGCTGCTCATTTTCGGCACAGATAGGCACTGAATTTTTTCTTTTGGCATCGTTCACAAGTTGTGCAGGAACTAAGAATGGCTTTCTCTTGGGATCGACTAGAAGAGAGCAAAGCGAAGCCCAGAGCTCTTTGAGATCCATGGTGTCTGTTCGTCATGAGATTCCCTCTGTACAATCTGAATAATGGCGGACTCCAGATCGTTCCACGATGTGCCGGGTTCCGCATTCTCAACAACTGGAACGCGTGTGATGTAAGAAAGCGGGGGTTGGAAATGGAGGCAAAGCAACCTTCGAGGAAGCAACCAGTGAAGAATCCATGGTTCCGCCTGTTTGGGAGGGTGCAAACATCCTGTGTTGTCCTCCCTGTGCGTTTCAGATGCGAAGAAGCGAGACAGGTTGAATTCAGGGAAAACCCAAAGGAGGGAAAAAACCTGGGCTTGTTGGATAAATCAAAATGCACCCGGCACGGAAGTCTTCTTTCGTCAATTGGAGTTCCGTTGGTTGTTCGGATCCACGTATCTGCCAATTTGAGAAGACCAATGTCCTGAATAAGAATGAAAGAGCTTATAGTCACCTTGGAGCCACCCTTGTCATTGGATTGGCGGCAAGCATCAAGAATGCCGATTGTCAGGTCAGAGTATCTCTTCATTCCATCAATCACGGTGCCAAGCATAGGTGCTTTGAGCTCCATGAGGTCGTAACTGGTCTCCTCGAAAGCAATCTCGTCGTCAGTCATCAGCAGGAAGTTGTGTCCATCCACCTGCCTTCCATGTCCTGCAAAATAAAATATGCTTGCAACCTGATGCCTGTCAATTCCCAAAATTCTACAAGGGAAAGAGACCAAATCAAACCTTGTTTCCTGCCATTTTTTGCTTGATCAGTGTTTCTTTGAATTTTCGAAAGTGGCTATCGAATACTTCGAGATTTGGGATGTTCGTGTGGCGGACCACTTCAAATTGACATCTTTTCTTCAAGAACTGCAATTGTATTCAATGTAAAAAGCAGAATTTGTTGGGAAAATGGAAGATACCTCACAAATTGATTCTGAATCATGAATGGCGTTTTCGAGTGAACGCTTCCCATAAGATTGATTTCCAACAACAAACGCAAAGCACTTGTAATTCATCTCAGCACTGAAAAGAGATTCTGCTCCCACTGAAAAAATGTGAGAAAAACCATAGAGAAGTGAGGATTTTTGCACCTGTCGACTTGAGCGAACTGCATGACGATTGCTCTTGACTTGATAAATGTGCTTTGACTTCCTCGACAATGAATTTTGCATCACCAAAAACGAGGCCAAGGTCACACAATTGTTGAACGGAGCAATTGGCAAGTGTTTTTCCTCTCAGTTTGTTTGCTCTAATGATTTTCAAGCAGTCATCGTCCACACCAATAGATTCAAGCCAGAAACACGTTTGGTCTGCGTTGGCTGTTTGAATTTGAAATGGTGTTGCTGTTGCCGCACTTGTGAGTGTTTCAGGTGTTTGTGCAGGAGTGTCCAGTTTGCGTGCTGCTGATGACCGTTGGGCAAACGGGAGTGATAAATTTGGAGAGTACAAAGACGGGCTGGCTGTTTGTGTGCTAGTTACAGGAATTTCTTTGGCTCGTGTTGCTGGCATCACCGATCGAGTCCATACAGAATTTATAGGTGAGTTTTTGAAGTTATTCACAAAGTATTCTTTGCCTGTGGCAAGTCCCATTGCAGTGGGGTGTGACCCTTTTTGTCAGAGAAATGGAGGGGAAGATTCAATAGAATAGTGGAATATGGATATCGTAACTGGGAGGGCGATTCCGCGAATCGAGAATCTCAATGGGAATTTCAAAGAGGGCATCAGAGAGTGTATTTTTGGGCCTCCTGAGATAAGCCAAATGTCCGAGTTTAGAGGGTATTTGGTGCCACCAACAGTAGGGCACGAAAATGCAGAAGTTTGAGGTTGCAGAAAGACCAGAAGAGAAGCACCCAAAGTGGGATGAATCACCCACGTAAACCAAAAGAACAGTATCTCTGTGTGAATGAAGGGTCACCACTTTGAGAGTACAATGGAACAATGAGACACACCTCCTAGATTCGGAGACACGAGTGACTTGTTCGATTCGAGTGCTCTTGTGATGTTTGTTGCACCTTCACTCCCAATGGTGTTGTCTGAGTGATTGTGTTTTGCAGAGTCAACCCATCATTCGAGAATTGTGTGAGAGAGCACAATGGGAACACACCTGACATATCCAGGGACATGAGTGACCTGTTCGATTCGAGTGCTCTCGCGATGCTTGTTGCACCTTCGCTCCCAATTTCGTTGTCTGGGTGAAGAGTCAACCCATCATTTGAGAATTGAGAGAGAGCGCAATGGAACGAAGGCACATACTATGGAGATTCAGATACACGAGTGACTTGTTCGATTCGAGTGCTTTCGCGATGATTGTTGCTCCCTCACTCCCAATTCCATTGGCTGAGGAGTTCGTTTTGGAGGGTCAATCATCATTTGAGAATTGAGAGAGCCAAAGGGGACACACATGATATTTCCAGAGACACGAGTGACTTGTTCGATTCGAGTGCTCTCGCGATGATTGTCGCACCTTCACGCCCAATTGCGTTGCCTGAGTGATTGTATTTTTTCAGAGTCAATCATCATTTGAGAATTTTGAGAGAGCACGATGGAGATTCAAGGACATCAGTGACTTGTTCGATTGGAGTGCTCTCACGATGCTTGTTGTTCCCTCGCTCCCAATTCCATTGGCTGAGTGATTTCGTTTCGGTGAGTCAATCATCATTTGAGTATTAATAGAGAACACAATGGGGACACACATGACATATCCAGAGACACGAGTGACTTGTTCGATTCGAGTGCTCTCGCGATGCTTGTTGCGCCTTCACTCCCAATTTCGTTATCTGGGTGATTTTGTTTTGGAAGGTCAATCATCATTTCAGAATTGTGAGAACTCGATGGGACGACGGGAACGCACTTCTTATATACAGAGATACGAGTGACTTGTTCAATTCAAGTGCTCTCGCGATGCTTGTTGCACCTTCACTCCCAATTTCGTTGTCTGGATGATTTCTTTAGAGTCAATCATCATTTGAGATTTTTGAGAGAGCACAATGGGAATACACATGATATATTCAGTGACACGAGTGACTTGTTCAACGCGAGTGCTCTCGCAATGCTTGTTGCTCCCTCACTCCCAATTTCGTTGTCTGGGTGATTTTGTTTTGCAGAGGCAACCCATCATTTGAGAATTAGAGAGAACACAATGGGCACACACTGCTTATTTCCAGAGATACGAGTGACTTGTTCGATTGGAGTGCTCTCGCGATGATTGTTGCTCCCTCGCTCCCAATTTTGTTGTCTGAGTGGAGTCAACCATCGTTTGAGAATTGAGAAAGAGCACAATGGATAAAGGCACGTGCCTCTGAGATTCAGACACACGAGTGACTTGTTTGATTCGAGTGCTTTCGCGATGATTGTTGCTCCCTCGCTTCCAATTTTGCTTTCAAGGCACAGGTGACGACAAGTACACTGTGGACTCGCAAGCTCGGCACACACCCTCCCAAGATTAGCGATGGAATTGCTGAAAACTTGGTCCAAGAGACTGTTCGGAGTGGAGGTTTCAGCGCCCTTCAAGTCGATTGGTCGCTAAAAAGTCAAAAAAAAAAAAAAGGGAGTCTCTTTGTACCATGCATGTTATGGCACAAGCAATGGCAGTCTAAAACTTGCCTGCACCTCCTATCAAAATCCAATTTGGCACCGCAGCCCAGAAGCCACTTTCGACGAGGCTGGATTTAGATTACCAGTAGCAAGCTGAGCAACACAGTTTGAGTGATAACTTACCTGAGCATTTGTGCAAGAGACACATTGGTCTGAGCCAAAGTCAATCAAAAAGTCCAACCAACCGGGCCATTCCAATCGTGGTGGTTTGTTTGAAGAAGAATGGACGCAGGAGCAACAGGCGGAACAACAAGCGTGACAAGCAGCAACAGCAACAGCAACAACAACAACCACAACAACCACAACAATCGGGGCAGGAGGACAACATGTCCATGTTGCTCCATGCCTTATTCTGACCCAAGGTCTGTGTGTCTGTCCGCGTGTCTGTGTGTGTTGCGTTGTGTTGTCAAAATATACCTCACCAACATGAAACACACGCACGGTGCACCACACAGGCTGTTGCCGTGCTTGCACGGAGTGAACCTGGGATGCATCAAGCTTGTCCCGATTGCATCTGTGTCACCAACCGCCTCCGCGGACAACAACACACAGCAGCCGACGCCAACAGCGGACCCGTCGCTCGTGGTGGTGTTGGCTGTGCAACGGCCGCAGTTGACGCACAAGTGCCCATGACTGACAGCAACCCCAGAACAGCAGCAGCAATGACAACAAGTGGCGGGGGTGCGGTGTCGGTGACATGGGCGGTGGTGTGCCCAGTGTGTGGCTCACGATTCCCAGTGATCAGCTTGGCAGGGATGTTGGAGGTTGAGAATTCGTCGCCAGAAGAATCAGGGCTGTTGTCGCTGGGTGGTGGGGGTGATGCCCAAAGTGGCTACTTGGTGAAGGTGCTGGAAAGTGTGCTCAAAATTGATCCACTTGCTGTTTCTGAAAACCTGGAAACCGTTGCAACCCCTGTGAATTGTGGTGTGACTGAAGCGGTATTTTTGGGATTTGCTGACCATAAAAATAAGCTAAAAAGGGATGCACGCTCCTGGCTGTTGTGTTTTGGCCCCAGTGTGATAAAAGCCTGTGCAAAAGCTGCTCTGATTTTCTCCATGAAGTCTTCCATGATCACGCTCCTGCGGAAAGAGTACTTCTGAAGCATTCTGGTTCCCCAATACTGAGCAGTAATTAGAAAAAAACGACTGCAAAAAGATCATTCAAGTGCATTCATGACGGCCGAAAAGCGAAGTTATATTGCACATCCTGTGACTCGTTCATTTCATCATGTCAAATTAATTTTCACAGAGTACTTACTCTCATTGCACACTCCCACCAAAAGTATTGAGGCACAGGCAAACTTACCCTTCCCAAATAGAGTCACGAATTCTTCACTGTGAAACATGTGATTCAGTCAGCCAGGAAGGAATTGAGCAAACTTTGCACCTCTTTGAATCTGTGCAAAAGCAGGCTTGATTCAGCAATTGTCCACCTCAAGTCGATCAGTGATGACTCTGAATTGGTACGGTACCTCTCTGCAAAAACAATTGTCTGTGCAGCTCATTGTCACTTCTTTCCCTCTGAAGCACATCAAACTGATGTCAGAACAAGTCGAAAGGGAGTTTTCTTCGCTCAGGTTGTCCTCTCAAGAGAGAGAAGAAGATCTCAAGATGTGCTCCCTCTGCCGTGGCTGAAGTCGGAGAACAGCAGACTCAACTCCAAGGGCTTGTTTCAAGCATTGACGAAAGTGTGCGATACTGCGAAGTCATACTGCGTGAGCTTGAGGCAGACCCAATGGCACTTCTCGTGAAAAAGCAAATCAAGGACCATCTCACAGTTTGTGCATCCCTGATTCAACAAATTAATTCACATGTGACGTCAGGCACTTTCCAACATGACAGTGCAAGCCCATTTGGAGCCAGTGTTGCCACCCTCTCACGCAATCGCTTTCCCGAAAACCATCTTGCACCCAGAGCAATGGGGATGTTCTGGAACACAGGACAGTTTCGATTGGGGATTATTCTCTGTGATAAACAAGCATGGATTTATTCAGGCATTGTCCGCAATGACTGCCGAGCTCTCCTCACCAGGAACACCTCCCTGTTGCTGAAAAGAGACTGTGGGCATCACTGAAAGGAATACTCGACGCACTCATCAAGCAATGCACTGAGGTGCTCGAGGTGAAATCAAATGCCGAATTGCAACTGAAGGAGCTGCAAGTGCAAGTGAGCCAGTGCAACAGCGCCATGGAGACCGGAGTTCAACAATCTGTGAAGTCCGCCATGGAGAACCTGAGGGTCTGCCAAGTCAATCTCGAGAAAATTGCCACATCAAAGGTTTGTACTTCTGCCTCTGTTTCTATGTTTCACACACAGAGTAAAGTTTTGCAAGATGCGGTGACAGAGTCCAGGAATAAATTTTATGTGCTTTCCAACAGCATTGCTCTGGGCAAGAGATTGTGTTCTTCTTTCCAACAACAGTCTGGCGGTGGTGGTGTCAAGCCAATTGCGATCCCTTCCATGAAATGCCCAGCTGACGGAAATGCAAGCAGCTTTTCTTTCCTCGACACCTTCATGCAACTTCAACCAATCTTCGAAAAAGCAATCGTGGAGACACCAACCCACTGTGCCCAGTCCATTGTGAGCATCAAACCCGATGATACAACACCGGAAATCAAGGAAGTGATGGATGTGGTGCAAGAAATCACAAAAGACAAAGGACGGGAAACCAGAATCGTATCTGTGGTCTCCATTTTCCTGGGTTGCAAAAGTCTGCCCTTTTCCAGCTGCACAGCACCAGCTGAAAGAATTTTTCACCAGGGGTGGTGGGTGTGTGCTTGATGCTCACTCACCCTGATCAGACAAGTGCCCAGGAGTTCAAGCAGAAATTGCTGCAATCGCCATGGATTACTGAGCGTGAGCCACCTCCAGCTCAACCAGGGCCAACCCTTGATGGCAGTCTCAATCATAAGCGGACTAAGAAGAGACACAGCTGCATTCGCAAGTATCCACCAGCAAAAGTTTCGGTTTCCCACAATTTGGTTTTTCATGACATTCGATTGAATAAAAAGTTTTTTTTTATCGAAGCCGAGACATAAATGAATCATTGGCCTTTCTTTCACCCCCAAAAGAGCAACAGTTGATGGTGTGAATGATGGCTAGTTGTTACATTGTCATCAGATTGGTTGCAGGTGCTGAATGTCTCTAAATGGCAGTTAATGGTAACAACCCCTTTTACATGATGTGGACAACTAGCCATCATTCACACCATCAACTGTTGCTCCCAGTGCATGTTACTTTGAGTTGTGGTGGAGCATGAAGACCAGTCTGGCTCCCAATATTTGCAATCGCGAAGAGAATTGCTTTCTCGGCTTCGAGACTTCTTTTATTCTCACCAATGATCGGGGAGCTCAATTGTGGGAAAGGATTTTTATTTTTCATTTGCTGGTTGTTTATGTTTGTGCGAGGGTCCTCACTACCTCCCCCAACAAAGAAGAAAACGTCCTTTATGGAGCCCCCTTTGGACATGTTTTCATTGGGATAAGGAAAAAAAACTTCATTCTTTTCTTGGACTTTGGTGGTACCGTCAACCACTCAGTAGTAGCACTTGTATCATAGTCAGGAGCAACAAACCTGAAACGAGATTGTTGCACCCATAGCAACAACTGGCACTGCTTGTACTTATGCTGCCCAGTGGTTCCTGGGAAGAGGAATGCACTTGTGGTGATGATGCCTCTGACGAAGGTAGTGAGGAGGAGGGTGATTGTGGATTCTGACACTGTTCTTGGGGCCTTGTGTTGTTGCACCCACAAGCAGTGACGTTGGAACTGTTCCCACGTCCACATTCAAAGCAATTGTTACCAAGATTGCTGGTTTGTAGTTATGGTTACGTTTCTGTCTCAGGATTCAAGATTTGTTGGGTTAAGGTGAATTGAAGCAAAATCAATCGGGGGAAATGGGGCACACCAAACCGTGATTTCCTTTTCAGTGAGGGTTTGTGGAATAGTCCCATGCAGAAAGTTGTTGCTCAGGTCACTGTTTGGGGTTAGGTGACACATTGGATTCAGGAAAGAAGCTCATACAAGCAGTAGGTGTAGTAAGAATAAGATTCATATCCATCAATGGTTCCTTCCAGAAGATTGTTGCTCATATTTCTAAATAAAAAATGGAAGGGATCATTATTGATTGGGGAAGCCCGCAATATATATGAAATTATAAGAAGAAAAAAGTGCGCAATGAGAATGAGTAGTACAGGGAGGAAAGTTTGGAACTTGCAAGCAGATAAACTGGAATCTCTCCGGAAATGAGGTTTGATGACACATCACTGATGTGGTGTGTTTGCATGAGAAAACAACAAAACAGAAAAAGAAGGAATCACAACAGTGTCCCAAGGTTACACGGCTGAGAACCAAGATCCGGCAGTGGACCAATCAACATGTTATGCTGCAAATTCCTTGTGAAGTGCCATTATTAGTGTTTTTAAGTGGAAAACAATGAATGCACAGTTTCCGCAAGGATGTGGAGTTGAAGAAGCATGCTGGAATTGTTCCATTGATCTGATTGAATGAGAGATCTCTTTTTCGGTGTTAAATTATAAATAACCAAAGCAAAAACAAGAAACAATAAAACGGTGAGGGAAACGTGGCTTACACAGTCATTATGTCAGTTGAAGGAAAGCTGGGCAAGGGTCCACTGAACAAATTGTCAGTCAGCAACCTGTTGTGGGGGGGGGGTGGTGGTGCAGTTGGGGGTTGATAACTCCATGGAATTGATTTATGTGGACAGGTGTGTGCGCATGGGGTGGGGTGGGGGTTTGTCCGGCACTAGTAACCTGTATTTACTACTA
>JAHLWZ010000567.1:16173-29255 GCA_020536535.1 Pelomyxa schiedti | reverse complement strand
TTTTTTTCTATTCTAAGTTTCTTTCGCATCCCAGTTGAGAACGATACAGTTTTTCTCAGTTGCGCATCACCCACCACCCCCATTTCCACAACCCGAAAGAGAGTCGATGAGCAGCGACGAGTCATCACCATCGTCGGCGCCCAAGCCGGCACAACCACAACCACCACCAACATCAGCACCCACCACCGCGCCACCAACAACAACACACCAGCAACAACAACAACAACCAGAAGCGACACACACAGAAGCCACCACGACGGCCAGTAGCTCACTCGTGGAAGGTGAGCTAGACCAGCACCAACACACCCACTCGACACCTACCCCACCAACAGCGGAAGCAGAAGCAGTATCATCATCGTCACCATCGGCAACAGAACACACAACATCATCAACAACGACAACAACAAGCAGCAGCAGCAGCAGCAGCAGCAAGGGGAAACGGGAAAAGAGACGCGGAGGGGGAGGGGACAGCGCGGCTGCGGCTGCGGCGGTGGGGCAACTGCGCCCGGCGGCGGTGTCGTCGTGCTGCGTGGCCCACGCCGTGGGGTCGTCGTCTGTGCCCGCCCGCACCGCCGCGTTGCGCACCCTCGTGGACACCCTCCACGCCGCCCACGCACCACACCCCGGCGCCACCACCACCAGCACTAGTACTAGTGCTAGTAGCTCACCTGGTTGTTGTGATGGGGATAGTGCTAATAGCACCGCTAGTAGCAGCAGTAGTAGTGGCGGGGGTGTCGCTGCTGCTGCACAAGAGCCGAATGAGCAGGCTGGAGGCCAGCCCGCTACTGCATGTGTGTGCCACAACTGTGACACTTGAATGCCAAAGCAAACCCTATTATCAACAAAACTTACAATCAAAGCACAAACAAAAACAAAATTAAAAAATTAAAAATTAAAAATTAAAAGCGGTATTGTGGGGCTCACTTGAAAACCTTTCCCTCCCAGCCACCGAAATCGACTTGAGTGATGCCGCTCAACTAATTATTGGGACATTATCCTTCTACTCGGACAGAATTTCACGATGTCATTCAATGCAAGCCTTCACTACTCTAGCTCAGATTTATGGTGTTAAGTTCTCTAAAGAATTTTTAACCCTTGCGGGGGGTACACCAAACTTCGACTTTGCCTCTTCTTCGTATGCTCCCAAAATTCTGCTGTTCAATTATGAACCTTCTTTTCTCCCAGAATTTTGTTTACCTGGAGTTGCTATCTTGACGATGGTGGCGACCCCTTAGTCTTCGAAAAAATCGCACAGCTACAGTGTCATATTTGCAACATATTAGCAAACCCACCAGCAAAGAACGCACCCTCAGGACAGAGTTCCCGTACAACAAATATTTGCACGATGAATTCCAATGCTTCAATGAAACATTATGAGAGATGTCGCAACTCTGCCTTCAAGTCATTTATCTCCATGATACATAAGGTATCTTCCTAACCTGCGTAACCCCTTGATCGGACACTCTCTAGATACCCCTGCAAGTTGTCAAGTACATAGAGTTTCTTAAGGAACGACTTGCTTTATCTCTTTCCACAAAGTATTGTGCCATTTACTCGCTTCTCATTGAATCTTGTGCAACCCTCCCTGAAGTTCTGGCGAAGCACAAAGTAGACTCTTTCACAACATTCTTCTTAGTCACACCGCAAAATAGACCCATTTCATTAAAGTGTACAAAGACTTGATACTAAATGCACCTGCAAATCAGCCCAAAAGCACAGAGACAAGTTTTAACGTGCTCCTGCATACCCTTTCCTGCAGTGATCTGGATACGATTTTCCCTGATTTATCTCGGTTACTAAAGAGAGACACAGAGGTAACTTATTCCCGCTAATGCCACTTACCTGGCTCTAGTCCACTCTCTTGAGAGTCATAAATCTGCTGGAGAATGTCCAAGGGGACTTGTCCTCAATCGCAATCCAAGTGGAAGCAATTCTGACTGCTGTTTTTAAACTTCCTGGAGCTAACCTGCATTCACTGGCCACAATTGCTCTAGAAAAATTATTGATATTAATCAAGTTTCTACTGCGACCCTTTCTCATCTTTGTAACATACTTCACAGGCAACCAGATGTGCACAGGCGTTTTTTGGATGTGTTAATTGAACCACTCACAGGTGAGAGCTTATTCGTTTGCATGAATATCAACTCTTATAGATCCACGTGCAACATACCTACAAAAAATGAGTTCGATAAAGTCGACACTAGTGTTTTGCAAGCCTACCACTATCCAGGTCATCAACACACCCCCAGTTGAGATCATTACAGCTCTCATTGAGAAGATCACCACCTTTCAAAAAAAAGAAAGTATGACAACAAGTACATAAGTACCTTCACTGAAAATTCCACCAGCAATGGAAGACTTATTGGCTGCCTGCACAGAGGCAGTTGGAGTGTGGTGTGGTGTGGTTCCAGATAATGTTCCCATGCCATCAAATGGCGTAACTCTCTTGAAGCAATACATTGCTCCTACTGCCACCGTCTCAACTGCACGCAGCCTCTCTTTGTGCAGTGCAATTGCTTCCTCTTTGTCTACAATTCGCACCTCAACACAGGAGGCAAAGATAGCACAGGTCTGAAGTCATCAATTTTCAAACGCACCAATTTTCCAAAAGGCAATCTCACTGCTGGAACCACTCAAACAGCAGCTCCTAGTACTCACAAGAACTGCCAAAACAGCGCCTTTGCCTCTTATTGGCATATTTAACTCCATCAGTAACGCTGCTTCATGCTCCGCTATCAGTAAGGCTATCTTACCCTGTCTATTTGTAACTCTACATTAGAGAGCCACTTAATGAATTGTGGACTGTGGCCTGTCATCTTTGGTGCAAACAGTATAATATGGGAGAGTGCATTTATTTCAAGGTTGGATGTGCCACAGTGTTTAGACCTTGTTATATTTGTGGAGAGTTTACTGAGATATCATTTGTCAGTGCTAGAAGACTCCACTTTTTCCAGGTAACTCGTTTCTTACTCAGCTCAAATTCTAATTATCTCAGCAACTTTTACATGTTAACCATTTGGCTGATGTCTCACCCTTCTTGGGAAGTACGATGCCACTGTCTTGAGGTGATCAAGTTGGCACATAGAGCCAATCCTAAGATGACTATGGAGCTACTCACAGCCTTAATGCAAACTCTTGAGGTAAGTTTTCAGCCACCCCTGTTTGTCTTATTCGCTCAAAGGAATATGCTACTGGTATCAAGAAGACAACACCACCCCCAGCTAAGGCACTGCGCGATTGCTTATTATGGTGTGTTTCAGGCAGTATCCTTGGACAGGGTGTTGCCCAAGCATTCATTGCAGCCCATCACCCTCTCTTAAGAATACCAGACACTCCCCCCAACTGGCCGGCCATTGGCTTTCAGGTTAGAAAGCCAGTTCTCTTTCTTACATCTGAATGTCCCAAGATTGATTGTGGAAATGGAGTAAGTGTTTTGGTGAAGTACGCTAACTTTGTATGTACTTCAATTGTAGAGGGTCTTGTTACTCGAGTGCCAGTATGTTCTTGTCATATCTCCTTCCTACCGACCTCTTGAAGGGAGACAACATATTCCAAGCCGCCAGAGATGGGCTTGAATTTATGTGCCGGGTCGCTCCAGACTTAGTAACAACACATGTTCTGCCCCAATTGCTGTTGAAAGCTGACTTCGCCCGTATCAGTGAGATGTCACAAAAGGAACTTCAATTTTACCAGTCACCCCCAGGGATTCTCTTTCTCGACGGTTTGAGGCAATTTTCTCCGCAACGTAATAACAAAAGGATTTCAGAGGAAGAGAAGAGGAAACGAGATCAAGAACAAGTTGCAGTAAAACCACCTGTGAAGGTCCAGAGTGAAAAGAAAAAGCGTGGGGAGGGCAGGATGTACCGGGTGGAAGATGAACAGTGGGAGCTTCAATACAGACAAGAGCAAGCTCAAAAATTAGCTGAAGTATATTACTTTCCGTAATTGCGTTCTGTAACAATAGTAGGAAAAAGCACTCAAAGACAGTAAAGCGGATGCCCTGCTGCTGGAAAAGCAGAACAAAGAGCGTGAAGCAATTTCCAAAAAGCTAGCCCCATTTTTCAACTGTGTGAATGTTTGTATTCTTCTAATGTGATTTTTCCTTTACATGATCTAGATTCTAACTGGACTAGCTACCACTCACCCTAAGCTTATTATTGAGTACTCAGCTGCCATTCTTGATAAATTCACACCTAGTATGAATCACATTCTGGTGCGCAAAGATATACGCACAATGCTGGAGACGATCATGAGCCATTTACCTGCACCACTGCACTCTATTTCCCACAGCTGGTTTGTTCTATTTATGTCTTTACTTGGACGAGGATCTGGAAAAGTACCTTTTACTTTATCATAGAAATGTCACATTCACACAAAAAGGTTGATATTGCTAGCTTGGAAAACCGTCTCATCAACTTTCTGGGAGATACCCTTGTGGAACCTCTTCCTCCCCATCTGTTTTCTTTTATACTTCCAGTTCTCTCTGTAATTCTTAGGAGAGCAGCAACACCAAGTGACCTAAGTATGTTAATCTTTGTCTCTTCTCCGAACACCAAGGAATATCCCTAGGAGCACAAGCCTCTGCAGTTAAAATTTTATGCTTGCATGTTCAATCAGGCCCCGCTTACCCAAGAATAAAAATTGGAAAGCTCTTAGTACACTTGATGCTTCACACACCCAGGTTTTTCCCCTTTATAAATCACATGAAGTGGCAGGCAGAACGGCTAAATTTCATTGTAGATTTGTAAACCGTGCACGCACAAGTCTAATTGCTTTGTGCATTGGGATGAATTTGGATGACATAAGTGCAATTGGTATTGAGGGACTGCATTCCACAGAAAGTCACGTCCGAGAAGCATTCCTAAATGGGTTACTGGTATGAATACTCTTACTTTCTCTTATTCACATTCAAAGGACACTCCATGCCTAATGGCCGGAGATAAACCTGAGGCAGTAACAACACTGCTATGGATGGCTATGGGAGACCCAGAGCCTGAAAATGTTTCCCTTGCACACACTGTATGGATGAATTACAATACATCATTGCGTAAGCTGTTGAGGCACCTTTTTATTTACTAACCAGTGCAGCACATGCCTTTTTTGAGCACCTCAAGAAGTACCTTGGAAGTGAAAAACAGTTTGTTCGCACACTTGCTGCAAATGGCATTTTCAGAGCCGTAACGAAATACAAGAATACTGCTGATGCCACTGTTAGGAAACTGTTTGACCTTTATCATCAAAAAGTAGGCCCAAAAATACTGCTAGTCAATTAAAAACCGGTACAGTTAAAAAAAGAAAAAACTGTATGTCTGGATAGTAAGGATAGTGCACATACCTTACTCACACGATGTGGCGTTATGGAAACTCTTGGCTGCCTTGGGGTATATCTGACAGAGGTTACAGTTAGAGAAGTTTTTGACTTTTTACTGGGAAAGCCTGTGAGTGACCACCCAGATGTTGGGGCAACCATGGTCAAGGTTTGATCCTTTCAGTCTTCAACCCATATTCATGTAATGTAGGCCGGTCTTGCAATTTGTGAGTCAAATGCGGGCTCCTCGCACCACAAGCTCCTTATAGCCATGCTCGGTTAGTCTTTGGTTCCCTTTTTCGTTCCTTATAGTTGCAGCCCCAAATCTACGCAAGGTGACATCAAATCCAGCACAAGAGCGACTGAAAGAGTGCTCAGTTATTTTCACAGGCTCTCTTGCAAGTTACCTTGACCCCAAATCACCAGAGGTTATCATCCCCATGTCGAGCTTTGTTATTTTGGTAAAGTAACAAAGAAATAGGTCGCCTTGGTGGTTAACCAACTTCTTGGAACACTGCGCAGTGGTGCCTCCGAAGATGTACTCCAAGCTGTAGGTGAATGTTTCAGTTCATTGGGTACTGTTTTCTTGTCAGATACTGTTCCTACCCCAACTATTGCGCAAAAACTTGTTACCTCCCTGAACTCGGGTAAAATTATTCTTCATTCACACAGTAAATCACCAACCACATAGGGAATACCTCCGAACAGCGGGGAGCTGCCTATGGTGTTGCTGGTATTGTTGAAGGAATGGGATTTATGGCCATACGCACCCTTTCTCTTATGCCAATGCTCATAAGTGCTGTAACAAATAAGAGCAAAACCAGCAAACTTGGTGCACTGTTTGCAGTATGGCTGTTTGCAAAGATTACTTGGTCAATTCACCTCCAGTAGCTAGAACTTATAAGCAATGGTCTTGGAAGAATGTTTGAGCCATATTCGATTTCTGTGGTACCCCATATTCTTACTTGCTATGGTGACGTTCCTGAAGTTCGCGATGCAGCAGGACGAACTGGTCTTCTGTTTAATCTTTCCTCGTTTTATCCCCCTTACACCTGCCTTTTCAGCCAAAGCCATTATGGGGCAATTGACACACCATGGTGTAAGACTTTTATTGCCAGCACTCATTACTGGTACACAAGATCCATCTTGGATGATAAAAAAGGTATGAAGGCTGTGACTTCTTGTTTTTAATCAGAGGGCAATTTAACAGAAAAGTGCGGACTTACTTGGCGCACTTTCCTATTGTGCTCCCCAAGTTCTGTCAGAGTGTTTACCTCAAATAGTTCCCTGTTTAATCGACGTGGAAACGTTCCCCCAACTTGAAGTGCAATTCTCAGCCAGTTATTTCCTCCACTCACGGTGCTTGTAAGGTACAAAAATCGGCTCGAGAGGCACTTACCCACATTTCGTCTGTGATCAAAAACCCTGAAATTGAGACAATTGCATCCATTCTCCTGGCAGTATGGCCAGTGTTCTTTCACCCATGAACTCAACCATACTAGGCACTTACCGATAACACCAAAACTCATAATGGTCTAGAAGCACTTGAGCAACTGAACTTCACTTACAGTATTGACGCGCCTGCTCTTGCCATTATTGCTCCAATTCTTGTAAATGGCCTAAAAGACAGATCTGCGGAAACAAAGAAGAAGGCAGCACAGGTTTTTTTTTACAGAGTCTCCTTTAACGACCTGAGTATTCGCAGATAATTGGAAACTTATCACACATTTGTGCCCAACAAGATCTTGTTTATTATCTGCCAACCCTCAAACAACCTCTAACCAACGCACTCATCGACCCGAACCCTGAAGTCAGATCACTAACCGCCCGAGGTATTATCTTCTAAGAAACAACAAACAAACATACCAACAGCATTTGGCTCTCTGATGAGTGAACTTGGAGAACAACCCTTCCCTGGTCTGCTCAATAGATTGCTTGAGTTGCTTGTTGCAGATGTGGTGGGTCTACTACGAAATCGATCTGAATTATTTAACACGAGAAAAGGGCATTGTCGAAAAATCGGGTGCTGCTCAAGGGCTTGCTGAAATGTTCTCAGTTTTAGGTACCTGTTCAGTAACCATCATTTACTTACTCATCACAAAGACATTACTCGATTGGATGGAGTACTTCCAGGGGTCATTTCAAAATCTGAGGATCCACAAGTCTATGTAAGGCAGGGAGCGCTGCTGTTGATACGCTTCCTCCCAGTGACCATGCGTGACAAGCTCAATCCTTACATAGCCACTATTCTCCCGCCTGTGCTAAATGGTTTAGCTGACCAAACGGAAGTGGTCAGAGATGTTGCTCTTAAAGCTGGAAATACCATTGTCAGCACGTATCACACGAGTGCACTCAATTTGCTCGTTCCGGCACTTGAGAATGGCGTTTTTGATGATAACTGGAGGATACAAGAAAGCTCCGTTGTTCTGCTTGGCGACTTGCTCACAAACTTGCTCCAGTTTGCTAAGGAGAAACCAGTGAATGCTGAAGAAAACTCCGAGACTGAGAGCCAAGAAGCAGAGGAAAATGGCGAAAGTGAAGAAAGTGAAGAGAGTGAGGAAGAGACGAAGGAAACTGCTCAATCCTCTGGTATTTATAATTATGGGTATGAGGCAACTTTAACATTTTACAGTTGTGGCACAGGCACTGGGTGACAGATGCAATGATGTTCTTTCCGCACTGTATCTTGTCCGATTTGATGCCAACATAACCGTTACTCAAAAGTATTCCTTTTTATTTTTAAAAGAAACTAAAAACTGTAGGGCTGCCTTGATTTGGAAGACAGTCGTTGATCATCCATCAAAGGCATTGATAGAAATCCTTCCCACCCTCATGAGCCGAATTCTCACTTTCCTCAGGTTTTTTTTCTCATATTGTGCTTAAAATTCTAACATCCATAGTTCTTCATCAAAACACCGTAAAACTCTGGGAACTGCTGCACTAGGTGACATTGTAGAACGACTTGCTGATAGAGTTATTCCTGTTGTGATGCCAATCCTTCAACAACGGCTTAATGACCCCTCAACTACAGTCCGACAGGGGGCTTGTTTGGGTTTGGCCGAAATTATTAGGGCTGGAAGGTTTTCGAACGGCACTCCACATCTGTACTCAACTCATCTCAGGAACATGATATCGTCATTCGCTGTGGAAGTAACACCAGCTATCGAGAAAGCTCTTTGCGATTCGTAGAAGTCTTTCTATCATGTTAGTTTTAACATCCTTCAGAGACGAAAGTGTCAGAGAGACTGCTGCTGGCGCCTTCAATCGGTTGTATCAAGTAACTGGAGGCAATCTGCTTGACACTATTCTGCCGCCAATTTTGAAAGACATGAAGGTTAATTTTTTGGAATTAAGATGTCTTCTTATTTGGGCTATAGGATCCTTCCAAGTTCAAGACAGCACTCTCTGCCTTGAAGCAAGTGGTTCAAGCACGTAGTGGTGCTGTTCTACCACTTGTTGTTCCCAAACTCACCAAGGTTCATACTCTTCTCATCCCAACCGATGGTGCTTATTATCCTTTTTTAGATTCCTGTCTCTGTGCACAACAGTGTTGCATTGATAGGAGTATTAGAGGAAGCAGGGGATGCAATTCGTGATTATCTTTCGGCAGCTCTCTCTTCACTAGTGAAAACAATGGTCATTGCACCAGATCAAGGTTTCCGTTCCATAACCTTACAGAATCCATGTTGTGACTGTCTTTGTAGAAATCCTGGAATCTGCCTTACGCCTAATGCTTCTTGTCACTGATACCAACCTCCCTGCGTTATTTTCTGAGATGACGAAGCACCTCAACAGCGACTCTGTAAGACTATTGCACACTGACTTTGTTTTCACATTGACAGGATGAGATTAAAATGACTGCTTTACACCTTCTGTCAAGCTATTTCGGAACTGCTGATCCCGTAACCCTATCATTTCCTGTTCTTCTGTTTCTAAAGGTTAGTTTAGACTCAGCCAGCACTGTTTATATTAAGTGACTTGCTCAACTTTCTCAACAATCCCGATCCCGTTATTTATATGGCAGCTGGTGACGTTGTTACGCAACTTCTCAAGGCACATTTCCAACTGTAAAACCTCAACCAACAACCTTTAGAATTGCAGAAAAGAACTACAGGGTTCTTACCTGGAAACAGCAAGAAGAGTACTCTCTACCCTTTCTGAATCTGCAACAGAACTCCCTGGATTATCCAACCCCAATGTAAAAGCAGATGCACTACATTATTTTCTTACCACTTGCAGGGATTTGAGCCCTTATCTCAGCTTTTCAGACAGACAATTGCCAGTGGTGCCGATGAAGTAAAGGAAACCGCTGCTGTTGGTTTAGGCGAACTCCTTCGCCTCTCCAGCAGTGCTGCAATTATGCCCAGTTCAACAGCTATAGTGGGACCCCTAATTAGAACTATGGGTGAGCGAATTAACTGGCAAACAAAGGCTGCCATTTTGCAAACCATGTGGTATCCACCCAAACCCATCTGACATCCTCTAACTCATTTGCAGCATTGCACTTGATAAAGTGGCACCTGCCTTGGGAGGGTTTGTTTCAATGCTCCAGGGGGTCTTCCTGAAGAACTTACATGATCCCGCAAAGGTTCGACTTTCATCGACTCATGAAAAATAACCAAGGGGGAAAAAAAAGATTGTAAGGATGCAAGCAGCCGAAGCAGTTGGAAAGCTGGCAAAGCTGAATCCCAAGCTGGAAAGGCTTTTTTCTGAACTGATAACAGGTTGATTTACATGGTTTAAAAAACCACCATCATTAATCCGATTTAGGTCTATCAAGTTCTGATGAATATGTTGACGCTGAAATCGTGGCCCTGTCACTGTTTCTTGCCAAGACAATCACTCCTCCAGATTCAACTGTATGAGTCACCAACTTGGCAGTTTCCTTACCCTTTATAGATACTCTCAAAGCTTCCACCTATCCTAGTGTCCTTGCTGGGTGCAACAGACGGTATGTAAAAGTCTTTGTTGTTCTTCATTTTTACCCATTCACACAGACTCACAAAGGCAACATGCTGCTCGTGCTTATGCACACCATATGAAGTTTTTACCACCAGAAGAATTCAGCAAACTCCTAAAGCTGTAAGTTCCGCCAGTAGTCTCACACTGAGCTCATTAAAACACAAAGGAATCCTCTGTTTGATTACAAGCATGTGGGATCTCTGGCTCTTCAGCAGAGACAAGCAAGGGAGCGTATCATTGGCACATTACTCCTACACGCCACCAAATTGGTCGTGGAATGCGACCTCACCATATTTCCAGCAATTATATCTACGGACTTCACCGGCGAAACGGTACCTGAACCCAACCCAACTTGACTCTAACAAAATGCAATATGCCACAAAAGGTAAGCCTTCAAACAACAGCATGCTGGTCTGCCGGCATTGCACTTTCAGTTCTCCCGAAGGTAGCCGGGCCAGCCCTGGCCACTCCAATCGTTGCCAAGCTGGTGCCGGGGCTTATTGGATGCCTCAATGACAGTGTGTCAGAGGTTAAAATAGCAGCCCTGGAAGCACTCTCCCAGTTCGCCGTAAACAGTCCCGAAGTACATATTCCTCTCCCATTCTCTTCCCCCCAATCATGCTTCCTTCTCCCTTCACCTTCCTTCTGATAATAAAATTCCGCACTTCCTAAATAATAATAACAAGCTAAGCGCACACCCTAACATACCCCATTTCGCACTAGGAATTCAGCCCGCACCGCAACGCCATTGCACTCAAGGCATTCTCGCTCCGCGCCGGTATTTCGCCCATCAGGATAGCCATGGACAGGCTCATCTTCCACACCTTCCGCCTTACATCGCAATCACAATCACAATCAACAACAACATCCACCACAAGCACAGCAGCAGCAGATGCAAGCACCACCGCCACCGCGAGCGCGGCACTCATTGATGCGTGCGTGGAATCGGCGCCCGACCCAACCCAGGCTGCTCTCCTCAGGGAACACTGTGCCGCCCTCGCCCTCAGGATGTCCCCTGCCACTGCCGCAAATGTACCCTTCGAGTGATTCTCGTCATGACAGAAAGTATTAAGGCAAATGTGCATGTTCCTTTTTCATAAGTTGGTTTAGGATGTTGCTTACAACCTTCGACGCCACACACGCACGCCAACAATTCGTTGCGCTGGGCGTTGGCGTGATAGTGGGACGGTGCGGCCGCTCCAGCCCCGTGTCGGCCCTCACGCCGTCGTCCCTGTCGATCATCGGCCGCGACTGGGTCGTGTTCCCAGCAAGGCGCGTGGTGCTCGACTTCCGTCATACCCCCGACTACATGCCATACTACATCAAGTTCAGCGTGTCGCCCACCCTCGGGCTCGTCGACCAGCCCACCACGGCTTCCCCACGTCGCCTCATCCTGCACGACGGCGGCGGAACAGAAGTCATCTACCAAAGTGGCTGGGTCGGCCCCGAACCTGCCGGAGAAAGGTTCATACTTGGCATAACAGCTTCCCTCGAGAAGAGGGTGTTTGACGCCAGACGCCAGGTCGGTCCGCTCTTGGTGGGCGACAGGGAAAGCACTTTGTTGTGTGCCAGCAGGCGGTGGGCTGCAGTCAGCAACGTCCAAGTGGGCCGGGGGACAAGACTGGCAGTGTGGAACTTTGATGGGATCGAGAATGGCCGGGCGACAAAGGCGGATGGGATCAGGCTGGATGGGTCAGTAGACCAGGCCGTTGCTTTTGATGGTGACCATTCGCTGGTCGTGTCGCCGTCAGCTGGTTGCCTCCTGGCAATCGACTTGGAAGCCACTTTCGCGCAGAACAAGCTGGTTACGCTCTGGGTGAAGTACCTTGCTGCAAATGAATACAAGGATGGCGTAGTATGCTGGAAGGGAATCACATACGCACTACTTACTGTGGAGAGACAGCACTGGGTGAAGTGTTTGAATACCAACCAGCAGACACAACTGCTCCCGGGTAAAAGTGTACCAAATCCAATTGGTGGCCCATACTTTGAGGTTGGCGACCGTGTCTATCGAGGGGGGGGGTTCAGAGAAGTGTACAGTGTTTTGGAGCCAACCAAAATGTGCTGCCGCTTCATGTGTTCATCACCCTCCAGTTTGACTTGTGGGCATGAGATGGTTGTGAGGAGCGATGAAGCCATTGAGGTAATGGACGCCGCGTCTGGGTTTGTGGTCTTCAAAATCGCAAATGAGCGCAGAGAGTATCCCGGCTCAATAAGATTGCAAGATTTCAGCGTGACCCAGGTTCTGGAACCATACTTGATGGGATGGTAGCCAAAAAAAAAAACCAAAAAGGCTTCTTTTCGCTGATTCGGTGATTTCATGAAGGGCAGTTTAGATGATGATGGGGGAGAAGGAGGGACTGAGCTGATGACGTGGGGTTGCGCCCACCACGGCCAGCTCGGACGAGGCAAGGAGGTGTGTGCTTGCAATTATGGGTTCGCTCGTTACGATGCCAGAAACACACGGAATGTCTAACTTTTTTTTTTTGTTGTTTTACATTTTCATTTATAATTGGTGTGGTTTTTTTTTTTTTTTTTGTACACAGGAAGGAGTTGTAACTGTGCCTAAAGTTGTGAGTGAGTTGCTGCCATTCAGGACTCAGGATGTGTTTTGTGGAGGAAGGTATCATCGCACCACCAAAATACAAATGAGAGGATATGATATGAAATGGAATGGAATGAATGTAAAAGAGCTGACTGGGTTGGGGTGGGTTGTACAGTCACATGGCGGCAATTTGTAATGGAGAACTGTTGACATGGGGTGGTCTCCATACTTCTCCTAGGCCTCAGTGGTTCTCCCGCATGAACATTA
>JAHLWZ010000566.1:2228-55888 GCA_020536535.1 Pelomyxa schiedti | reverse complement strand
GACCTTAGACACCCTTGGCGGTTGTGATTGGTTCTCAGGACTCGATATGAAGGCAGGCTACTGGCAGATAGAGCTCACAGAGGAATCTAAGGCAAAGTCAGCATTTCGAACCAGAAGTGGCTTGTACCAGTTTAAGGTGATGCCCTATGGCCTTGTGAATGCAGGAGCTACTTTTCAGAGGCTCATGGATGTGATCCTAGCAAAGCTAAGTCCAGCACATTGTCTTGTTTATGTGGACGATGTCATTATCTTCTCAAGGGGGAATTTGGATACACACTTGGAGTGGGTGCAGAAAGTCTTTGATTGCCTGAGAAAAGCGGGACTCCAGGTGAATGTAGGCAAGTGTCAACTCGCCAGGCACCAGCTGAAGTACTTGGGACATCTTGTCAGCAGAGAGGGAATCTTACCAGATCCGGCTAAGGTGAAAGCAGTCCAAGCCATCTTGCCACCTAAGAACCTAGAGGAAGTGAGGAGTTTCATTGGATTGGTAAGCTATTACCGCAGGTTCATCAAGCACTTCGCGGAGATAGCGGCACCTTTGGAGGAGCTCAAGAAGAAGGGACAAGAATTCCACTGGGGAATGCTAGAGCAAGGTGCATTCCAGAGACTGAAGAACGAGTTGATAAAGTCTCCAGTCCTGCATTATCCCAACTGGGATAAGGAGTTCTTTGTGGAGACTGATGCTTCAGAGCGGAGCATAGCAGCAACCCTAACGCAGAAGGATGCTTCTGGGAGATCAGTGCCCATTGCCTACATCAGCAGGAAGCTGAGGGATGCCGAGAAGAACTATCCAATGCCTCAGCTGGAAGCTTTGTCAGTGGTGGTGGCAGTGGAGAAATTCGAGCCATACTTGTGGGGAAGGCACTTTACTGTGGTGACAGATGCTCGGGCCTTGTCCAATCTAGCGAAGGTGCAGGGCAGATCCCGTCTTGCACGGTGGGCTTTAGCATTGCAGGAGTATGATTACTCTGTGGTGCATAGGCCGGGGAAGGAGAATACCAGTGATGGTCTGACCAGGGTATCTCTGGAGGACAAGGAGGGGAGCAAAAGGGAGCCACCAGCAGTGAAGGCAACTCACCACATGGGAACAATCTCTGTTGAGGGGTTAGCTGAGGATCAGAAAGCAGATCCAACCTTGAGACCATTCTGGGAGCTATGTCTAGGGAGGGACCTGGAAGGGATGAATGACAGGAAGGCTGCCAAGCTGAAAGCTATGGCATGCTACTTCACGGTGGATGAAGGGATTCTATGGCACTTGGACAAGCCTGTCAAGAATCCAAAGAGGTCTAGGACCAAGAGGATCTGTATTCCCAAAGGTTGGAAGGCAACAGTACTGGAGTTCTATCACGATAAGATCCAAGGTGGAGGACACTTTGGCACGGAGAAGACCTTTCAAGCAGTCGCCAGGAAGTACTGGTGGACTCACATGTATGAGGATGTGAAAGAGTGGATTGCCTCATGCACTGTCTGTGAACAGCAGAGGAGAAGCTGGGCATCTTTTCAGCCAAAATCGATCATAGCTAGATACCCAGGGGAATATGTAGCCATAGACATGTTTGGGCCTGTGCCTCAGACCAGAAAGGATCGAACTGAAGGTCTAGTGATGGTGGATTTATACAGCAAGGTAGTCAGAGTCTGTACCTTGAAGAACAAGGAGCCAGGAACTATCATCAAGGCGTTTGAGAAGCATTGGGTCGGGACACAGTCATGCCCTAAGAACATCATCAGTGACAGAGACCCATCATTCATAGGAGAGTTCTGTCAGCAGTTCTACGCAGCGTGGGGGATCAAGTCACTGCCAGCAACATCATACCATCCTCAGAGCAATGGTGCTGCTGAAAACGCAGTGAAGACTGTCAAGGCATGCATTGAGAAGTTCTGCCAGGCAGACACATGGGACCAGAACCTACATTGGGTTGAGATGGACATCAACAATACAATGAGTGCACTTACTGGGGAGACACCTTTCCTCATTGACCATGGAAGAGACCCAGTGGTACCATTCGATCTTGCAACAGGAGCTACTCCATTGCCAGAACCACAGTCTGACTACATGATGATGCTAATGGAACAGAGGAAGAACGTGGCTGAAGCTGTCAAGGTCCACCAGGAAGCTGAGAAGGCCAGGCAAAGACTCTCGATGAAACTAAGGTTAGCCAAGAAGAAGGCAGAGATGGAAGTGGGTACTCAGGTATGGATGAAACAGCCTCCAGGGAAGAGGGCAATAGGGGAGCCAAAGTGGCTAGGTCCATACAGAGTGCAAGCAAAGCCCACAGAGTTGACAAGAACACTGGATTTTGGCAGATCAGCGATTTTCCCTACAGTGCATGTGGACAGGTTGAAGCCAGTCAAGGAGAGTGACCTCAGGAGGCAGCAAGGAAGGGAACCTCCAACAGCAATGGTGCAGGAAAGGATCATCAGGGAGAGGATAAGAGGTCCATTCGTGCATTACAAGGTGAAAATGGTGGGTCACACCAGAGGTGAGGCACGCTGGATGACAAGGGATAATGTGTTACCCAACCTCATAGAAGAGTGGGAGAGACAGAAGGCTGAGGAAGCACAGAAGCAACAGAAACGACCTGCTGAGTCAAGCACAGCTTGTAATCAACCTGCTAGGAAGAGAGGTAGACCAAGGAAAGAGGCTCAGCAACCTAAGGCAACCAAAGTGAGGCGGGAGATTCAACCACCAATTGTGGAGGATGCTCACCAAGACTCTAGTCACAATGAGGTAGTGCAGCACATCTGACTAGTGTGCCTACAGCACCTGCCTCAAGGTGGAATCAGTCAGCATTCATGGATGAGCCAGTTTCAGCACAGCCATTACCAGTTCTACTCAGAGTTGATGAAGCTGGGAGGAGAATTGAGCCAGAAGTTCAATCTAGGCCTGTGAGTAAGCCAGTTGAGAAGCAAGCCAACTTACCATCAGAGAGACCCAAGCTCAGTAACCCTACAATGCCGAGCATGCCTGAACCGATTCCACCCAAGGAGAGTCAAAGGATCGAAGGGGATGAGCTAGAAGCTAAGCAAGTTACTCCCCAGAAAAATAGGCCGATGGAGCATACCCAGCGTTCTCTGAGGAGAAGGAGGAACGTAGATTTCCGCGCTATGAACGAGGGGAACGTGGTGGAAAGACAGAGGGAGCAACCTCGAAGCAACGCCACGTCGAGCCAGGCACAACCACCCTCATTGTTGCTGGTGCAACGAACTCGGCCAGCGCGGAGCAAGGCGAAGGTGTAGCGATGACCAGGAGGCTAAATCGCAACACCACGAGGTGTTGCCTAAATTGTGGTGGGGGTGTTGTGGCGAGGTGACTTCACGTCGCTGTAGTTCTACGTACGGTTCTAATCACTGATGGATTTCTGGGAACATTACTGCGAATCTGTTGGAACCCTGAGGGAGATCCAGGCGACACCTAGAACTGATTCTAGCGCCTTTATAAGGCGGGAACAACACCATCGTAGTTATTCCAAGCAAAAGCAATAAACTCTTGTGTTTGTATTCGGGCTTCTTTCTCCCTTACTACACAAGTAAACCAACAACCATCAACACCCCAGCACACCTCACAGTGTGGGGGTCACTATCCAAACCCAATCTACCTCGGCACAGCTAGAAACAGACACTTTCGGCCCTTCATTGACAGGTCCCTTTTCCATCCTAAGGATCAAGGGTAAGCTCCTATGACTGAAACAACACCGTATGAGTAGGAGTTCCCTTAACTCCCCTCCTGTTGCGGGTGATTTCGCGGGGGTGATGATTCCACCAAATCATCTCTCTGTTCCTTCTTGCAATAGCCAATAACCAATGAAGCCCACACCGCCACGCACCGTAACGAACAACGTGGGTGTCGGCCGCGGGGGAGTCGTCCCCATGGCCGTGGGCGTGGGGCGCGTGGGTGTTGTCTCGTGTCCCGCCAACCCCAGCACGCCCGCCAGCCCCCCTTTGCCCACAGCCTCCTCCCCCCCGTCGACTATCCACAACAGCACTGGTAATGCCAGTGCAAATGTCAATGTCAATGCCAATGTCCATGGCAATGGTGGTGGTGGTGGCGGTGGTGTGGGTGGTCGGGGGGTTGCTGCTAGTGCCGCCCCTGTCGTGCACGTGCTGCAGAGGGGACGGAATCAACAAAAACCAAATGTGTGTGTCCTGCTGGGGCTGTGGCTGTGGCTGCAGCCTATTCGTGTATTCATGTGCATGCGTGTTTGTTTTGGTTGGTGCCTGTTCCAAATGACCGTGATACAACTAACAAATACATATAACCCCCTTTTTTTTTTAAAAAAAAAAAAAAAAGGTTAATCAACCTGTTGTGAATATACCTGTTATTCTTGGTGCAAAGCAGCTTTCCTCACGTGGTGTTGTATCGCCTCCACTGGGCCCGGAGTCGCCTACGCATTCTCGGTACCCTCATGCACCGCCAATAACTATCCTGTCATCTCCAACTTCTGCGTCTCACAGTCAAGGCAGTTCTGTTGGTACTACAGTGACTTGTGGCAGCGAAGTTAGTCCCACTGCAAATGTTAGTTCCTCGTTCATTACGGGGCTATTACATTGTTGGAATCAGTGCAATACATCAGACATTGAATGGATTAAAGTTATTGGGGAACAGACAATGTTATTCTCAGAATCACCAAAGGTTAGATGTTGGAGAAGTTTGTGCGGTACTTACCTCTTTTCTAGATTCCCGGTTTATCTGATAAAGAAGCGAAAGTGATTGGTGTTTTTGGGAGGCAGGATGTTGGTGATTCCCTTTTTTTTTTTCAAAAAAAAACTGGTAGGGACCTCCCCTCCCGTCTCACCTTTACGCAGGAAAAACTGCGCTAATGCAACACTTGCTTGGTGTCAATGATGTAATGTTGAGCTATTCCATTCAGTGCTCCTTAACTCGTTTAGGCCACTCCCGCTCCTACTCTTGGTGCCTCCATTGCATTGTCCCCTGAGCAACTATTACTTGTAGATACTCAAGGTGCATTTAGTCCAGATCAACTTACAAAATTGATGAAAGAGCAACCGCAACTACCTCCCAACGTTTTGTCTTACGAAAATCTCGTGGAATTGCAGGTTGTTCCTCTCTATTCTATCTAAAACTAATCTCTATTTATGTTAGTCTATCCAACTTGCCGTTTGGCTCATATCAGTTTGTCACATAGTGATAGTAGTCCAAGATGCCTTGACTGATCTTAATTTGTGGAGGCTCTTGAGGACTGCCGAAATGGTAAAGGTAGATAACCTCTGTAAAATTCTGTCTGTACCTTGAAATCACTTACTTGCAGGCTTACATTCCAGATCCATCACTCCTTACCTCGACCACTACGGAAGCCTCTGGACTTGATGAATACACTTCTGATCTTGGTTGGCCCTTTCTCTTCGCCATTTCTAATTTTGCATCTCAAGTCTTCGTCTACAATAATGCTTACTATGATGACCTCAGTATTGATCGTGACAACATTGTCCCAGAGTTGAAGCGAGCTGTGGGCATGTACTTCTCACAAACTCGATTTTTATCCAGTCGACGAAACGCATCACCGCAACCAAGTGGAACAACAGCTTCATCAACGTCACAGCAAGGGTACCCGTCAACGGCCGAGAAATCATTTCCGGTTTTTGTAGTGCCTGCCCAAGACTGCTTCTGCAGTACAAGCAGTAGCCTTGCCATGTCCAACGTTGTGCACTCCCTTCTAGAAATGCCTGTCTCCCCGTTTGCTCGACCGATTTCACAGCGTGATTGGTCTGTGTCCTTACTTACGCTCTAATTGGACTTCTGTACTCATTTATCTCAGGTTGAGGAATGCGGCGAGACTCTGGGACATGATAAAGAAAAGTACAGTAATTAATGAATATCTCAAGACCTTGCAGAGAGTGCAAATGATGTCGACCACATGAACGTAGCCTGTTGCCTCCCCCTTTCCAAAGATTCCCCAAAGGCCCCTGTGATTTTACTTCATTCACACAAGCTGCTAGCCACCCGCGTCGAAGTGATACAAATTACGTTTGAAAGTGCGCACAGTACACCAACTCAGGCTGATATCCTCTCATTCCACAAATACACCCGTACCCAACCCAAAAACATTACATTACAGTCGCATGCACTGAACTAAAAGAGTTTGCAATGGGATGCATTGGAACTTTGTTCCAGTCTTGTTCCGGCCTTTTTGCACAATGTTCCCGATGGTCGAAAGCGGTAAGATCAAGGAGAAATCACGGAAATGCCCTGTCATCATCTTCGCGGTCAAAAAAAAACCAAAGAAAAAAAAAGGCAACAAAAGAGCGGCTACGTGGCTCGTTTGCCTTTTTTCCCCTTTTTAAAACGAAAAATGGCAACACATCCAGTCATTCATAGCAAAAAAAAACAAGACCAACAACAAACCAATAAACCAACGACAAGGGCACAATGCCAGTTCCATCAACCAGGGTGCAGAGCAGCAATGGTAGTGCGAGGAGAGCAAACAACAAATGGAGGAATTGTGGGACTGCTGCCACAACATCGCCTGCCGAGGAAAAAATGCACACAATGCAGCACCATTCTTTGCCCAAGTCTCATGAGCATTCGTCGACTAGGGGCGATAGGCGGGGGCACTATTATGGGAGGCTGTTCTCTGAAGGCCCCACCAAGTCGTGCCCAAGTTGCATCAACCAGAACGAATTCGTTTTCCTTGTGGTGTCAAGCAGCTTAATTCATTCTGCCATTAATTCAACTGAGGATCCGTCAGGTTCGGATTTTTATTATTATTATTATGCCCCTTCTCCTATCTCTGTAAGTTCGGTGAAAACTTATTGCGGTTACTCTATAGAGAAATCTAAGGCCAATTCTGCAGTGTTTCCGGCAGCTCCGGCTGTTACTTCCAAATGTGTGATGTGGTGCAGTGGGGTATTGGATAGGCTGTCTTCTTTGGCACATGTCGGATGCACTGCAAGTGACTGGCTCTCGACGTTGCACAGAAGTCCTGTATTAAATTCTTTGCAGGTAATACCACTTTTGTCATTTTACTGGATTTCTTAAATGTACACACTAGGACTTCTGGCAACATTGGGTGTATGTGTCTCGCCAAGTGAACCCTTTTTCTGCCAATTCGGGCGAGTGCAGCATTCATTTGTTCCGAGACGGAATTGCCCCTGTGTGGGAGGACCCAATGAACCAATCTGGTGGCAAATTTGTAAGTAGAAGCTAATTCTTGGAGTTTCTAACAAATCCTAGGCCTTTGTTCTTAAACATGAGAAAGAGTCTGAACTCCACAGAATTTGGTTTTCATTGGCAATTGCATTTTTTTATGACCTCCTTGGTGCTGAAATTGTATGTAGCAAATTATTCCTTGAGTTCCGAACTTATTTCCTTTAGTGTGGGCTAGTCATGCAAATGCGACGATTTGGCATGCAAATAACTGTGTGGAACAAAAGCACAACTGATGACCTAGGTGCCATTTCTTCACGCATTTCCAGTATTGTGGGGAAGCCCTACGTGAACATAGCCTACGTTCCACACCAGGTTTCTACCTACCCTCATATCTTTCCATCCTAACGTTCACAAACAGCAAGTTGTGCAGTCCCTGACACACCAAGCTTCAGCTTCCGCCTCGTCCTCCCCCACTTCTTCTCCCTCGCTTTCCCCCCGCTCTTCTAGTGCGGACAGTGGCTCTTCAGACAGCGAGAGGACCCTGTCATCCAGAAGCTGCTCCCCGGACTGCTTCCTTTCCGCTTCTGGAGGAAATTCCTCTGACTCATGCTGTGCCTCTGGCAGTGAATTGCAGTCCTCCCCAACTGACACTTGCCCCCGCTCTGACTTTTCCAGCAACAGCAGCAGCCCTGAGTCCCCAATCCTCCCAATCTCACTACCAGTCCTCAACAACACCACGGCCAGCGAAGAGGCTGTCCCCAATCCCGCTCTTGGTGTTGCCCTCCAGAACCCAACACCCACTGCTGCTGAATCCTCTTCTCCCTTACCTTCTGAGGACACCACAAACCCCACCAGTGATGTCACTGATACTCAACCCGGCGAGGAGCGGCGTGATGAGACCAACACACAAGCTACACAGGAGGGAGCTCCTCTTGAGTTGGCCCAGGTCACAGCACAAAAACAGCAGCAACCCTCACAGACTGACAGAGTGAGTGTTGCGCGAAGAAGCTATTGTGGGGCTGTGACTACATTTTTGCTTCCAAGCTTGCTTCTTACTTCTGCAGTGGCGAGTGTTGTTTATATGGTCTCACTCTTGTAACCTAGGGAAAAAAAAGAGAAAAAAAATTGTTTATTGGAGATAAATTTGAAAGAAAAGTAATTTTTGGGATTTGTGGTATGGGTAACCGTTGTGTAGCTCAGGTGAGGTGCCATATTTTAATAACATTATCATCTCCGCATGATGCCAAAACGTGAGGATGGCGTGGGTTCCAGGCAACACAGTTTACATCATAGTCGTGAGCCTTGGGTATCCTCTTGAGGAGTGTGAATGTAGTATCCTTACTACCCGGAACAGGAGTCTGTTGTGCCAAATGTAGTTAGTGGTTCAGTCGTTGGTAGGCTTCATTAATATTGTTGTGTGGACAAACCTCCTGGAAAAGTGTGATGGAGTCGTCACCAGAACCAGCTGCAATGAGACCATGAGGTGCGTGTGACCATGCAACCGAAAAGATGGACCGTGTATGGAAGCCAGCTAGAGTGGTGACTTGCTTCCATGTATGTGGAGGTATGGGGTTGCTTGGAGATGGAGAAGTGGGTGTCGAAGTGGTGTCTTGCCAGATGTTGAGAGTACAATCGTCACTACAAGTAACTGTTGGAAGATTAATATGAAATATATGAATTAAAGAAAAAATCTAACAACCAAGTCTATTCCCAGTAGCATCAAAACTAGCATCCCACACAGTTGACGAGTGACTCTCAAGTGTGTCTACACACACCCAATCAGGGTTTCCACTTTTCCATAATTTTACGGTATTGTCATAGCTGCAAGAAGCTAAAAGCTGTTCATGACATGTTAATTTCGTAGCCGTTAGTTTGAGGATTTTCCTAACCTGCTTATTTGGTTGGAAGAGCACTGTTTTCACATCCCCAGTGTGACCACGAAGAACTGAGAGACAGGAGGGTTCCGTTTTATCCTCGACTAACAACTCAGACACTCCAGGAAAAGGAGAAGGGGAAAACCATTCCAAATCCAGATAGACTTGTCCCTACTGCAGGTGGCAAGGAGAGAACCAGTGGAATCAAATGTTACGGACTTGACTTCATTCTCATGACCCTCGAGAGTGGTGAGCGGGGTTTCTAGGAGGATTCAGAGACTCTTTTGAAACGTAAAAATAGTTACCAAGTCTAACGCCAGGTTCCCAAAGTGAAACAGATGAATCGAAAGACGCAGCGGCCAAAAGTTTTCCGTCGGGAGACCACGCCGTTCTACGCACCTCAATGATAAAGTAAGTAAAGAAGAAAACACGGGGAAAAAAAAGGCAATAAGGCAAAAAGAAAAAGGAAAAAAACTCAGCACATACAGTCCTCTCGTGTGCTAAATCGAGTGTAGCCACACAAGCCCAATCGGCACCCCTCCTGGACCACAATCTCACGGATCTGTCGCTTCCACACGACGACACCATGCTCCCATCCGGTGACCACGCCACGTGCCAGATCCGGTCCGTGTGTCCCGTCAGCGTCCCCACACACGTCAACCCACTGAACATTTCTTTATTACTATGACTTTCAGAGACTGCAATTCGCCCTGATTGCACCTCCGACTCAGAGGAGGAACCTTCTGGAGAGGAGAAGGCACAAGGAACATGAGGAGTTTCAAGTACAGAGGTTTGGCCCAGGTTCCTGAGCCTAAGCGTGGGTGTACCCTGCCTTTTTCGGAGTGTGAAAACGGGAAATCGCCATCGTGGAATTTCGAGCAAAAAGGAGAGGGAGCTCTGTGAGGTCGATGTCGTTGGGCGATTTCAGCAGTAGCGGCAGCAGCAGTGCTAGTTCCGCGGATGATTATGGGAAGTTTGTTGGGTGGTGGTGTGGGGAGGGTGAAGCCTGGGGCCCTTGGTTGTCTGATTACAATTGTTTGTCTTTCTGTTTCCTATATCTGTAAGTCTGTGGTTTGCATCCCTTTGAATGACCACCAAGGCCCTTGCTGTAACTAACCCCCACTTTTTTTTTCTTCAAAACAACCTTTGACCAAGGCAGGCTCAGCACATGTCTTAGAATTGTGGCAATTCCTGTATTGTTGGTTATCTTCATACTTGATTTTCGAAAACCAACCCTTTCTCCACGAAATCGGTTGGATTTTAACTTCTTACTTAATTGGTTCACTTGCCGCTAGTTCCATCAAATATCTAATCCAAGTATGTTGCTCCATCCTGCTGGTAGTTGTCTACATTGCTGAATTGATAGTGTCACTTGTGGAAATCAATGACAAGCCTTTGACATTCTTAATGTGCGATTCTATTGTCGGAATTGTGGTGTGGGCTTTGTCTGCACTTGTGATCTGGAAGGAACGTGAAAAGTTTTTACCACATCACCCTCTTCTACGGCTATGGTGGACCGCAGAGCTTTTTGTATGTATCTACATGTGTACAATCAGCCTGACAAAAATAGATGTCTACGCTTCTGCTACCTACAGTTATAAAGGGAACAGATACCCTTCGATTTGTGGATTGGATGGCATTGGTAGCACTGATTTTGCAGTTCTTCATATGCTGCATGCTTCTTTTTGCTCAAGAAGCCTCTTATTTCACCCCATCACTCCAGCAAGAGGACGCGCCTCTCCTTCATGGACCTACAGAGTCGGCAGAGAAAACAATGACTCTGGAAACATGTCTCCATTCTCATGCATTGTGAACCAGTGGTAATGTAACAATTTTCCACAGACTCTTCAAGGAAAAGTACCAAGCCTAACCCGTTGTCCTTCTTGACCTTTTCATTTATTACATCCCTGCTAAACTTGCAAGGAAGCTATAAACAGAGGTTGCAGTTCTTGGGTGTTTTTCTCTAACAATTTCAGATCTCAGCTTGATCTGAGTGAAATTTCGGATTTAGGTTCATCTGACTCTGCTGCTGGGTTGTCAAAATCATTTCAACTTTTATGGGAGGAAGATAAAACATTCAAAAGTCCAAAGCTTCTCCGCATTCTTCAAAAGATGTTTGCGCGCCACGTCATCTTTACTGGCCTGCTTCGACTATTGTTTGTTATACCCGAGTTTGTAACCATTCTATTGATGTACTGGCTGCTGCAATACATGGATTCCGATAAGGAAACTCTGTCAGGAGTTATTTGCAGCTGCCTTGCTTTTATTAGTGGAGCAATTGGAGTTGTATTGAACAACCACTATGCATATAGAACGCACACCCTCGGGGAGAACATTCGTAGTTGTGTTACTGCCGCGGTTTACAAGAAGTGCCTCAATATTTCTGGAACTTCTATATCACAGGTTTTTTAAAGCTTTACAGTATTTTCTGAGATAAATAACTTTTTTAGTTTTCAGTGGGGTGCATCTGCAACTACATGGCTGCTGATGCTGCGCTTCTAAGTGAATGTACACAATCAAAATTCAATTAAGTTAAAGTAGTTACAAGAAATGAAACATGTCCGTAATTAAATCTTTTCAGTTATGAACTGGATGCATTTGATTTGGATTACACCAGTGGAAATCTTTGTTGCACTTATCTTACTCTTATGGGTAATTGGTTGGTCGAGCCTTGTAGGAATACTTTCCATTGTGCTCTCTATCCCTGTTAATATCATATGGCTGAAGTATATACAAAAACATAAGGCACAAATGACCAATCACCAAGACTTACGTGGAAAACTTCTCAATGAAGTCTTGCATGCTATTAAGGTTTCCATTACCTCGATCTTAGAGTTCGAAACATTCAAACTCTCCAGACCGTGAAACTTATGGTGTGGGAGACCCACCTCCATGGACAGCTGAATCAAGCCAGAGAGAGTGAAGTTAATTCCCTCCTGAAAACCCTTTATGGTGTATGTCATTTGTCCCAAATCCCTTTTTTTCCCCAAGGAGAAGACTGAATTGAGTTTTACAGAGATCTTTAATGCAAACAACAAGTTGGGCCACTTTTCCCATTGTTTCTATGCTCACTTTTCTTGTCAGGATTGCTGTGTGTGTTTTCTTGTATTAGTTAATTAATTTACTGGAAACAGTCACAACCCGATGAGCCGCTAACTTCCATCACTGTTTTTGTTACCATGAGTACAGACATGTTTTTTCCAGTCCAATCTCACATCAATTAGCTCTATTGTTCATGATTACTTTCCCAATAATTGCCTTCCCTCGAATTTTAGTTGGATTGGTTTGGCTCAACTACACTCTTCAGAAGTTTTTAAAACAACGCAGATACAATTCCGGCTCGCGTTGAACCGCCTAAACAAATTTCTTCTATCACCAGAATTGGACTCGGCAAATCGACAGGAAATCACACAATCTGCTGATTCAGGATCACCAGTAAAATACATTCAATACTCTTCTTTTTTTAAAAAAATACGTTGTCATGCAGGCTATTCTTATACAAGATGGAACATTTCAATGGGAAGATACAGATAGTGTCGCTCTTTCTGGGATCAATCTCACTGTTCCTTCAGGTGAAGTTCCAGACCCAAGTACTTAATACACATAACACAATCAAGGACAACTGGTTGCTGTCATTGGTCAAGTTGGGTCTGGAAAATCAAGCCTATTGGAAACACTTTTGGGTGAGGTCAAGAGAACAAGTGGGGATGTTCGCGTACATGGTAGTGTTGCCTATGTTTCTCAGCATGCTTGGTACTTTGTTAAATAATGCGTTGTTGTTTAATTTCCATCCAGGGTTCAAAATTTGAGTGTACGAGACAATATTCTATTTGGGAAAGCTTTTGATGTGTATGCTTTTTCTGTGTGAGCAGGGAATTTCTGATTTCAACAGGGACTTATTTAACCAAGTTATCAATGCCTGCGAATTGGCACGTGATATTAGTCTAATGCCTAATGGTTACACTTCTGAAATAGGTTCTCATTACTTTATTATTATTGCTTGTTTAAATCCAAGTAGGGGAGCAGGGCTGTAACTTGAGCGGTGGGCAAAAGCAAAGGCTTTCCCTTGCTAGGGCAGTGTACCAGGTTGAAAATATTCTTACGGAAATCTCTTAATCTTGTTTTAGATGGCAGATATTTATTTACTGGATGACACACTCTCAGCTGTGGATGCAAATGTAGGCCAGAACATTTTTTCTGAATGCTTTTGTGGGTGTGTATTATGAAGTATTTTCACAATCATAATTTAGTTAGATTGTTGAAAGGAAAAACGCGAATATTTGTTACACAACAATTTCAGTATCTTAATCGTGGTATATAACTTACAGTGTTAGTGCATTCTTTGTTTAAAGACTTGCTAGTGGATTTCATCTATGTGATGAAACAAGGAACTATTGCTGAAGCGGGGACATTTCAGCAACTCTCAGAGGATACAAATTCAGAATTTTCTAAGCTTTATTCAAATTACGAGGTTTGTACTTCTTCTGCAAAAAGAAAATACCTTATCTACATTTTCTAGGCTTCAATGAGTCACGCCCAAGAAGAGAAACCCTCAGAAACAACAAAGACTTCAGAGGGTACTTCCACTGAAGGCGGGCTTGTGACTGCTGAGGAAGGCGGCAGAGGGCCATTGCCCCTATCAGTGTACACTCTCTATATCAAGGAAATTGGCGTATTTTTGGCAATAGTCACTTTTCTCTTGTTTTTGCTGAGTACCATAATCATAATTGGGAGTAATTTTGTAAGTTACCAATACACAGTTGTGCTTTTTAATACGTTTCTAGTGGCTTTCTACCTGGATTGAGGATCAAAATACTGAAGACCCGCAATTTACAAATTTGCAATATATTGGTATATACGCGGCAATTGTTTTTTGTGCTATCGTATTATTTACTGCAAGGTTTCTATCCCCAGAGATTCTGATCACTCACTCGCAACTAGGTACCTGGCTCTTGCAAGAGCAACTGCCAATGCCAGTGTCTCTGTGCACAACAAAGCTCTCAAGTATATTTTGCAGTCCCCGATGTCTTTTTTCTATAGTACCCCAGTGGGACGAATCATGAACAGGTTTTTCTAGTTTTAACTTCCACCCAATTCTCACCATTCCTTCAGATTCTCTGAAGATCTCATCACACTAGATGATAAAATCAATTTCACACTGAGTATATTAATAAGCTTAGGTTTCCTTATTTTTGTCATGGTAAGATACAATATTGGGTATAGATGCATTTACGTAATTAAGATGGCTTGTGTTACTTTCGTCAATCCCTATTTCCTATCTTTCTTGTTCCCCTTTATCTACCTCTACATTCACTCACAAGAGTGGCACTTGGTGTATGGCAAAGAGCTTTATCAATTAGAGGCTATCACCCGCTCTCCAATATATGCCACCTTTCGAGAGACACTCTATGGAGTAAAGACAATCAGGAGTATGAAAGCTTGTCAACAGTCAGTTAAGAATTAGAACGGAATTTTCATAACATCTCTATGAGGTTTATTGTAGATACTTACAGAAAGCTGGATAATCAACACAAGACTGCCTACGCATACAACGTGGCGAATAGGTGGCTTGGATTTAGAATAGACATGATAGGCTCCTCTATTCTTGGCATTATATTCCTTCTATGCGCTCTTCAAAGAGGGTACTAACAAGATTGTTCTTATATCCATCGTTACAAGTATGGTAGAATTATTTCCTCCAGTGATGCTGCCATGTGCACGATGCTAGTCGTTGAATCATGTGTCTTCCTATCTTTAGTCCCCCAGAATACTATCGATTTCACTTCCCAAATGGTGAGTTTGTATCGACTCAAGGAATACATGAGCCTTCCTCAGGAGTATCCACTTGAGGTGCTATTTCCCATCTTTCGTATGTCGGAAGTAAGTCTGTTTAGGATTCACAAGCTCCTCAAATTCCACCAAAAGACTGGCCTTCCAAGGGGTTGCAACGGCAAAATTTCTTTCTTTCAATACTAAATTACTGCTTTCAGGCGCGTTGAGTTCACTGGTTATACTCTTCAGTATCGGCCTACACTGCCGCCAGCCCTGGATAATTTGTCCTTCACCATTAATCCCGGTGAGAAAGTGGGTATAGTGGGAAGGACTGGAGCGGGAAAGTAAGTTTATTTTCAGAACCCATATAATTCGTACATTCTACACTTAGATCAAGCTTGGCTGTTGCTTTATTTAGACTTGAAGAGGCACAACAGGTTTGACGAGACATTCAATCTCCTACTACATCTAAAACAAATAAGGGAAAAATTGAAGTAGACGGAATTGACATTAGCACGATTTCTCTTCGCACACTCCGTTCCAGACTTTGTCTAATCCCACAAGTATGGCAAAAAATGGGAAGTCATTTTCTAAACTAAATCCAGGATCCCGTGCTCTTCAGCGGGCAATTACTTCATAACTTGGATGTCTTTTCTTTGCACACGGAAGAGGAACTTCTAGAATCCCTCGAAACTGTAAATCTTAAAGATACCATTATGTCAAAACCAGGGCAACTCCGCTGTGAGGTTTCTGAGGGAGGAAGCAACTTCAGGTTTTTGAAGTTCCTTTGTATATCTTCATTTTCTCATTTTTTCTTTAGTGTTGGAGAAAGGCAGCTTATCTGTATAGCACGTGGGCTACTGGGTGCCTCAAAGCTAATCGTTCTTGACGAAGCAACTGCTAATGTGGACTTGGCCACTGAGGAAAAGATACACAATGTTATCTTTCAGAAGGTACATATATCTCCCTTCGGTTTATAACACTTACCAACCCAAAACTGTATCTTTCTTCATCAGTGTGCGCATTCAACAATGCTGATAATAGGTACTGTACTTCTCTTTGTTACATATTTCTCAGCAACCACACAGCACACCGCACACACACAATTCTGCAATGTGACAGAGTAATGATGATGGAGAGAGGCACAATTATTGGCTTTGGACCCCCAGAAGAACTACTGGCCACGAACCCCGCCTTTGCTTCGCTCATCAAGAAATCAGACTTCAAAGAGTGATAAAGAGAGCTTTCCTTTTATTCTTGACAAACAAAATCCACGATAGAAGAGATCACTGCGTTGTTGGCTAGAATGCCTACATGTGTGACTCCGGGGTAAGTCCGCGTCTCGACGTCGTAGCCTTGGCTGGTCCACATATCGCATGCATACACCAGTGACTTCACATTGACGGTCCCATCTCCATCGCCATGCCGCTTCTTAGGATATGAGTCCCAATCGGAATCAAAGTACTGCAACATTTCTGGTGTTCTGACCCCAGTGGCATACAAACACTTCATTGGGATTTTCCTCGTTGCCGGAAAATGCAAGTCGGATGTGAAGTTGAAAGCATCCAGAGTTACTTGGTTGAACTGAGGAGGAATGTTTGCATCTCGCCACAAAGTAAGGTAGTCCTGTGCTGTATACGACTTGCTTGGCGTCTTCACCAATGTTGTTGAGCCCCAGAAGTTGGGATTTGGCAGTAAGACTAGATGACAATATGAGAGGAGGGGAAAAAAAAAAGCGCAAACGCACAGTAGGAGGATTGCAGATTTCTCTCCAGATTTCTGTAGGACATAGGCAAAACAGGAAAACCGAAGTTATAACCAGTAAGAATAGCCATTACAGAATTCACGGAGCCAATCCATGGTGATGCTAATGTTATCCATTGGTGGATGTACGTATCCTTCCAAGATTCGCTCTGTATAAACAAATATTTAATGGAAATATTCTCAGTACATAGAAGTACCATTACTGAAAGGAAGTAATAGGAATATGGTCCACCAAGGCTGTGAGTAACCAAATCAACAGGTATTTGTTTGCGCGAGTAAGCAAATTCCACAAGTGTTTGAAGTTGCTTAACCCACTCGTCAGTAGGGAACCATCGCCAATCGAATCCTGCTCCAAACAAATCTTCCTTGACCACATAACCTAAAAGAGTTTGGTGCAGATTGGGGCATTAGATTACCTTCTGCTTCAAGAGCTAGAATGATTTCATGAAAATAATGTGTAAACTGTCTCAAAAACGGCTCTGGATCCAGTATGTCGATTGCCTCCGTATCGCCTGTTGACAGTCATCCATAGTAGATACTAGTAAGTATCCTCACCGAAATGTGGGACCCTGATATCTACTCCAGGGGCATTCTGAAATGAGCCGTTTATCCATTGCGGGCTTCTAGTATTGCCAGTAAAAACCTACTTCAATGGAAATTCACAAATTACAGATAGTACTGAACACATTGGTCAACATCGGGGATCATGTCACTACATTTTATCCAATAGCGATGCCATTCCCTGTCCAATTTTAGTCAAATCCTAAGTGGGGAAAAAAGAGGAGAAGAGAACATAGCCACACCTAACTCTCGGACACATGTCATACGGCAGATCGTCAATACCTTCCCCGATTGTAATGTTCAAGAGACCCTCTAATATAGTTCCGCCTCTAAAAAAACGCCAAACGCTCAGTATGAATAAACCAGTCAATTTCGGGTATGCCTACACTCCAGGAATAAGAACAACGGGGTGCCGCGTCGTGCACAGTCCCGTCACAACCGCCATGTGTAAAATCCCAAGAAGAACGTGAGATCTCATTAGGTTATATCTTTGTTTATGAGATATTTTGGCCTGTTTTTCCTTTGTGCCTCTGCCAAGCCGTTTGGCACTATTCCCCGGCTTACTGGGTGTCATTAAAATTGCATTTAAGAATATAGTAACAACAAAAACAAAAAAGCTTGTGGGTGTTGGTGTGTCTTTGCTTTGGTGCTGGTGGTGCCAACGATCTCTCAGTCTTGGTGCGAGAGAAGCTCCCTCAGTGTCTCACACAGGTTGTTTTTGTGGGTACGAAGTAGCCACAAGTTGAGGCCCGTGTCACAAAACCCCATGGACGCCAGTGTTTCCAGGTTCGTCTGTTCCTCCTTGGTCGGCAGATCTAGCTCCGTCGGGATGTCGGCGTCGTCCAACGGCGCGTGCGCGGGCGACTGCGGCGGCGAATCTGGGTCCGAGCTGCTTGGCGACGCCTGGGGAGGTGTCGCCGGCGTCTGTTCTTTTGGCACTGCTATCACGTCCACCCACAGACGCTGCCCAAACGGTTTGTTGTCAGGCCCAACAAGTTGCCAGAATCCCAGGTGGCGTCTCGGCTCTCTGTGAGGGTTTTTTTTTTTTTTGGTCAGTGGGCAAGAAGAAAAAAAAAAAGTAATTGTGGGAGCTCATACGATGCTGTGACTTCGACGGCGAGCTCGGTGCGCGAGCCAGGCATGATCGGCCGCACTTCCATCGACTCTGGGGCCGACATCCTGTCGCCCTGGACGAAGACCAGCCTGGAGCCCTGGGGCCACGGCCTCTTGCCCTCGTTCTCCACCGTCCATATCTTCACGTACGTGACGCCGGTCTCGATCAGCATCCCGTCCTCCAGCGTGCCGTCGGCGACGCACTTGGCGAGCATCATCGACTCTGGGCACATGCACAGCGGTATGGCGCTGGCGCAGCACGCCACCGTCGCCGTCGTCGGGCAGCACGCCGCCTGCACGGCGCTCGCGGCCGCGTTCGTAGCCAGGTCGCACGAAGGCAGCGGCTTGCAACACCTGAATTGGGAACCCTTGAGTGAGGAGCGCGGGATTGTGGGAGGGGAGGCGAAATACTTCTTGGGCCAGAATTTCCGCGAGTAAGGGCACCATCTCATACTTGACGCTGCTGGTATTTTGTGAAAAGAGTGCTCGGGGTTGTGGATGTCTCGCTGTTGTTTTTTTTTTTTAGACCACAGTGAGTTTTGTCAGTAATAAAGAGGTGGAATTTTACTTTATTTACACAGTCAGAACATAAATCGTAATCTACACAGGCAGCACACTTGAACCTGGCTTTGAGAGCGGCTGATTAGGTGCATTGTTAACAAGTGTTCATATCATTACATACATCCTGTTATCGCTTGACTGCACCCATCACAAATAATTCTCGGCTCAACTTCTTGTGCCGAGTCCGGTGAGGCAAGCCATTCATACCTTTATCAGGCATCAGAATAACTCCCATTGTTTTGTAAACACACCATAGGTCTATTTTATCGACGAAGTCTGGCACAAGCTGGGGTACTAGTTCCGTGAGGGTATTTTTCACCACAGGCAAGGCCACTAGCTGTTCCACGAAATTGCTGAATTCAGGTATGGCGTTTTCTGGACAACAGGGGTGGGATGTGGGTGTTACTGCACCGGATGGTGTGGCTTGTGGGGAAGCGGTTCCTGTCAAAGCTGCTTGTGGGGAATTGGGCTGGGGTGTTGGTGGGATTGGATTGGCATTGATATCTAACGGTAGTACAGGGTTTGGAAAATTGGGAGGATGTGGTGATGGGTTTGAAGGTGGTTGAGAGAGGGAAACAGTAGCTGGGGGTGGTGGCGGTGGGGGAGGCAGTTGTAATTCTTGAATTAAAACTGGTTTACTAATGTCTACAGGTGGGGGGTTTTTTTGTTGCTGTTCTGGTTGATGATATTCTGTTTGTTGGCATATATTATTGTTCTCCTCAGGTTGGTTGGGTTGTTGCATGGGGATGGGTGTTGACTGTTGGCATAGTGGTGGTGGGGGACAAGGATAATTCGGTGAGGGAGGGAGTGAAGTTGGAGGGGTGTTGTAATCTGGAAGAGGGGAGGAATCGGGAGGCTTTGTGGATTGCATTATAGGTGAGTGGGGGGGTGTTGGAGGAGGGGAAGGCAAATCCAGGTTGCAGAAAAGCGATTTCTCTTCTCTCGTGTCTCTGCACATGGTAGGTGAAAGGCATGGATCGCAGTGCATCAGATCTTCGTTGAAGAAGAGGTTTCTCATCTTGCAGTGCAAATGTGCCATGTGTGCTAAACTTACATTGGTATCGATACACAATTTTATACAATAATTTGTTGGGAATTGATGTGAAATGTACCAGAGTTATGTATTGTCATCATAATGCGATGGAAGAAATCTTGCATGCATGCAATCTGGGGTGGCTGTCGTAAATTACCGACTAACCAGGGTGGTGGAGGACAGGGCAGATTCGGTTGCCCCAAGCTTGAACGCTAAAAAAACAAGTGAGAACGTGAGGGAAGGAATGGTTGCAACAATATTACCTGCTTCGCTCGGAAGCAGGAAGCAGCAGGGGAAGCACGCTTCACGAATAATCGTAAAATGCCCTCTTCCCATATAAGGTCAAGTGCGTGGTCAAGTTCGCTTTGTGTAGACATAGTAACAAGGTCCTAACCAACAAAAAAAGATGTTCAAGTTAGGTCAAACAGGGGGGGAAAAAAAGAAAACACCCTAATTTCTTTTACTATCGTTATTAAAGTCATACAACACAATGGAAACAATAAAGAAAGAAAAACCGAAACACTGAAGCAAAAAAAAAAAAAAAAAAAAAAAAAAAAAAAAAAAAAAAAAAAAAACAGGTGGATTGGCAGTGCCGCACGTACTCCTTCCTCGTCCAGCCACATGAGAGCCACGGACTCACGCGGCACAGACTGCAGCAGCAGCTGGTCCACCAAGCCCCGCAGCTGCTCCAGCGACGGCCGCGACGCCATCGCCACGCGCCGGATCTCGCGAAACGACGCTTCGGGCAGTTCGATGGTCAGTTTCACCAGGAGACGCCCCTCTTGCTTCAACCGCCAATCTTTCGACTGCGACTGCGACGGCGACGGGCACGTCGCCGCTCGCCGACGCGTGTTTTCGGGTGACCCGTGGGTGTCGCCTATCATCGTTTTCCGCTGTCGTCCCCGCTGATGCCGTGTGTATTCGTCGTTTGTTTTCTTTTTTTTTTTTTCCCCGTTTCTTTTTTTTTTTCTTTCGTTCGCACCAGCAAAGATTTTTTTATGCAAAATGATGTGGAGATCTTCAAATACTTTTTGCGGCAACGTGGTAAGTTTTTGCTGGCTCTTTTCATTCTGGCGGTTTGGTGTGAATTTACCCCTAAATCGATTGGCGGCTCCGAAATGGGAATTGCTCTCACTCACTCGTCAACCCTAATCACCTTCCTCACCCACTTGGTGTGTGGTTTATTAATAACCCCAGTGGTTCACCTGAAAACATTGCCTTTCGAGAAATTATGGTACACCAGGAAAAAAACCTCAAGCCCACAATCCATTCAAACAACAAGAATACACTGCACAAGTGAAGTACTTCGAAAAGAGGTAGAGAATGACTTTTTTGTCCTTGGTTTGTGACAGGCTTGCCGAGCTGCTTGCCTCCCTGGACCCCAAGTTGGTCCCACCCGAGCTCTGCTGCCGTACAGAGTCTTCCACTGACACATCCACATCGACCTCGACTACATCTACAGAGTGCACCACCACCACCACCAACAACAACAACAACAGCCTACCCAGCACTGTGCCCTCGTCCTCACGTAGTTTCTGGGTGCTTGTGGAACGTGAAGGGACTGTGCTGAGGCTTGATTTCTATGCTCAGACCAGGCTGGTATCGTGTGGCCTCGAGCACAGGCACGTCGACGAGGCTGGCCGTCTTTGCGACGTCGTGTGCGCCGGGGGCTTGGATTTCTCTGTGAGGACCATGCGCGGGGTCGCGGGTTCGAGTCCCGGCGGTGGCTGTGGCTCTTCTGTGCTGGTGTGGAGTGTGGCTCAGAACCGGCTGTGGTCATGCATGGAAGAGGAACCGGTCGCGGCCAGTGGTGACGGCGCCGCATCTGGTGAGTCTGCGACAGAGACAGAGACTGAGGCTGTTGCTGTTGCACCTGACGCACCAGATGAAAGTTCAGAAGAATTAACTGTTTCTGCTTCCACTTCGGGTGCTGTAGTGGAACACTCTAATACGTGTGGGTTACATCCCATTGAGGACAGTGATCCTGGCAACTTTTCAGTTTGTCTTACTATGTTTCATTTTGAACTTATCTTTACTGTGTCCCATTCTGATTCACCTAGGCGCTGGTTTCGTTACTGTGCCGTTCCATTGGGTTTGCTCGATCGTCAAACTGCTTGGAAAGTTCAACAACAGGGCCTGAAGTCTGTCCACCACCCCCACCCCCGCCACCTCCTCCTCATCCACTTTCTGCCAATGCTCCTCCGGTTCCTCCACCACGTGCTCGCAATCAACTAACTCACGTTGTGCGAGTACTTCCACAGCCAGTGGCCAAACAAACTCACCAAGAAGAAATGATGGTATACGGAGCCCCTTTTGGAAATTTTTTTCTCATTGAAATAGGCCAAGGCTTCAAGCTTTAAATCGGCTTTTGTGTCCACTGTCACTTCAGAACAAGTTCATGAGCTGCGATCAGGTTATAACTCCTTAGCGAGTAGGAATTTTCCTATTGAAGAAACGGCTGAGTTTGCAAAAGTTTTACCCGTCTTTGCGAGATAAAATTTCTTATGCCCTATATCTAGTCTGCTTATGCACTCTCTGAGAAGGCCGATAACCTTTCTCCTTCGCAGCTTGCAGCTATCAATTTTCCAGATGATGTCATCGTGGAATTAAAGCAGGTCACTAGCATACACAGAGCTTATCAAACAATTACTAATACTGCATCAAGTAACTTGTCGTTTTTCATTCTCTGACCTTACACTCCAAATAGCAATGAATATTAAAAACTGCAGTGACAACATGTCATTTGTATTGGCACAGTATAATACAATTACTAGTAGTTTCCGAGAGCTCTCATTCAAGTCCAGCAATTTTTCTGAAGAGTTTCTCCCCAAAGCTACTGATGCTATTGTTCACTGTGCGAAACTTTTTTGCAGTTTCGCTGAGCAGTACTGTTTTACTGCCAGATTGACTCTTCTGAACTTCTGCTTAGAAAATTTGCCAAAATTCCCCCATCTACATCTAAGTTTGGGATGCGATCGAATCTGTCTGCAGCAAATGCTGCTTTATCGATTATTATTACAATGCACAATATTCCCACAATACTTGCACAACCATGTACGTAATTTCTACACTCACAACCACTTACATTGACTTTCCAGGGTACAGAAGCGCTAGGGCCAGCCTCACGCAAACTGTAAACAAAATGCAAGATATGTCGTCTGGTCTAGATGTCTCAGCCTCGTATGGATAGAAATAATTCTGATTCTGTAAATTAACTTTTACACCAAGTTCTGCTACTGTCACAGACATTTCTACTTCTTTGTGGAATGCTTGTTCCTCTGCGAGCTTGAAAGAAGTGACTACATTAATCGCAAAAGGAGCCTCAGTAAATTCGACTTTTCAAGTTACCTTCAAACGCAACCTTCCTTGGGTCTGAATCAAAGTTAAAATAGGGAATCCCTTGTCTTCACGCAGCCATTAAGGCAGGGTCTCTACCTGTTGTAAAATTACTACTGGAGAATGTAGCCGATACCAATGCCATATTGGAGAACACCAAAGAGACAGCTCTCCACTTGGCTTGCAAGTAATATGCCTTATATTTAGAGAATCCCTCTAACCGTTCTCAAGGACATTCAATATTCCTCTTACGAAGGTTCCGTTACTTACTATATAATTGCTCCTACCTACTCTTTCTAAGTTGCTCATTGAACATGGGGCGGACTTCACTGTCCCTGATGCGTTCAACAATCTCCCATTACCTCTTCTTTGTAATGCAGTTTCTCCTGCAATACCCTCAACTACATTTACCCCTGCGCCTTTCATGCAGCATCTTGGACGGTTGGTACATCCAATCTTATTTCCACTTTTAAAATCGGCCCAGATTCCTCTTCAACAAAGAGTTCAGTGATGTTGTTCTAGTTGTTGAAGGACAAGACCTTTATGCTCACAGAATCGTACTTAGCGGGCAATGCGACTTCTTTCATCGCATGCTCAGGTATCTCCGCATTAGAAGCTTCTTTCCCTGACACTAGGGGGAAAAAAAGCGGGGCTTGGAAAGAAGGTGTCCAGTCCAGAATAGTGCTCGAAGACACAGACCTTCAAGCCTTTCGCGCCTTTCTTGTGTTTCTATATACAACTGAGCTCTCAGTGAAGTTTGATGACCAGCAAGGACTGCTCAACCTCCACGCGCTCGCCGTAAAGTATGAATGCTCTTTCTTTGAGTGAGAAGTGGAGGGGATTCTTCCGCACCAATTCTAATTTCACGTACCGGAAATACAGATATGGGCACCCGAGTCTGCAGAAGGCATGCGAAACATCGCTGCACAAACAGCTCAATGCGGAGAATGTGATGCTTATCTACCAGTCTCTGGAGTACTCCCAGAGCCTCACGGCTCAGTCTGAGTTGCTAAAGGCATCTGTCTTGATGCTTCTCAGAAACTACCACCTGTTGGCTGACCACGACGGCGGCACGAGGCCAGTTCTACAACAGGCTTTGGATTCTTTGGCCAAAATCAAGGCTGAATCCAACAACAGGCTCTGAGGCCCAGAGCCCTTTTGTACTATATAAACAGAAACCACCCCCACATTCTTCTGTCTGTGTAGCACCGCACCAAATCCCAAATCAATCTGGAATTCTCTTTTTATCTGAAAATCGCCGGGTTCAACAAAGCGAAAGAACAAAAAGGACAACAAGCAAAAACTCGTTCAACATGTCCGACTCGTCTGAGATTGACCAATCAAACGACAGAGGGAGCATGAGCCCGAGGCCAGGGGCGACAGCGCCCCCTCCCATAATGACGGTTCCAACCGTGGTGGTGACGTCGTCCGCGGGTTCCGCATCGGGAACGTCTGATGATCACGTCAGACACTCACGCAAGCAGACCACGAGGCGGTGTCAGTCCCTATTCAGAATTGAAGTTTGGGAACCCCCCCTTTTTTTTTTTTTTTCATTTTTTGTTCGCGTTTTTTTTTTTTTTTTTTTCTTTCAAATAACGCTTCGTGCTTTGATGGAAATATGTAATGTGTTGGGGATTAAAAAGTAAGATACGCATTGTGTAGGATACTGGAGTGGATAAGGTAATTCCACTGAAAGTAACATTGAACAATTCACACCATCACCGTCATCACTCACAAGTAGTTGCCTTCATTGACTTAGTTGCCCCTGTAGATGAAGGGGGTGTGAGCAACACTTCACATGTGTCTACACCACCTTCTGGACCTGCAACTCCAACTTTCACTTCTGTGCCAACTATATCTCTCACATCCATCACCACATCAACCTCTACATCCAGCCCAACTCTCAGTTGCACTATTCCAAGCACAGCACCACCATTGATGATCAATCCCTCTGACAGTGATGACACTTCAGGTGGTGAGGTATATGTTGCTGTTACATGTCCATGTTGTAATGCGCAATTCAATCTCTCTGAAGCTAACCTGGCACTGAAAAAAGCAGCTGGTACTCAAAAATTTTAAATATTTTTCCTCTCTCCATGCCTTTTGCCTTTTACACGTTACATTTAGGCAAGGTCACTGTGAGTAGTAAGCCATCTCTCACAGTTAATACTTCCATAACTCTTTAATCCCTTCTAAATGTCTCCCCCTTTTTTTCCTTTCACTCATTGCCTCAGGTCGAACATAGACCTCGGGCATCATCGGCAACTGCTTTTGATAGGCCGCCTAAGTTAAGCAAGGAATTAAAAGAAACCTACCAGCTCACATACACCTTAGACTCCTGAAGAAGTGAGAGGGAAATCCAACATCTTTCTGGACTTAAACCCTTCCTGTTCATTATCACCTTGGTCTGGATCCAGAGTTGGGATTCCTGTATGTGAAACTTGCAAAAGTGATTTGCTCAATTTTGATGTCAATGATAGGAGGAAAGAGAAGAAGACATGCCTCGATTCACAGAGCCTCGTTTTCAAAAAGTGGAAGAACCTTATTCAGAAAACAATAGCATTTTCAGGTTGCATTATTACCAATCTCTTTTATGTAACTGCTACAAAGTGAAGCAACTGAAGAGGGTGGAGCACCCCCTATTAAAGCTGCCACTATTTACAAGCTTGTTCATTACTTCACATCTGATATCCAACCTAGTATGCACAAACAAATAGGAAGAAAGCCAACTAAAAATAAAATCGATAGGAAGGTTAAGTGGTGATGATGACGATATGGGAGCATTCCTCTTGACATATCGCATTTTCAGTGCGTCATCTGAATTCTTAGAATTGCTGCATGCACGGTTCATCAATAGCCTTTCTCCACCTCCCCATGCAGTAACCATAAAAACAAGGTTTTTTGCACCAAGGCCTGAAGGAACGGACTGGGAAATTTATAGAAAGACGAAACTCAATCAAATTCGACTGAGGTTTCTTTTACCTCCCCACCCTGCATCTAATCTTACAAAGAATTTCCAACTTAATGAAGTATTGGTTCATGCTTTGCCCAGAAGACTTTAAGTATGACCCAGCACTTCAAGAACAATGCCGTCAAGCTCTTCTCGAATTTGTAGACAGATTTCCACCATGCCGTGTATTAATTGGCAACTTGCAAACTGTGGTATGTGCAAATTTATTTATTTTTTTTTTTTTTTTGCATGTTCTGAGCTTCCAAGATTGAAACCAGACCTCAAATCATTCCAAATGTTGGAGTCCAGCGTACCGCACCCCCAACGCCTATACTGTACGAAGATATACCTCACATCACCTCCTTCTTTGACCTTCACCCAGAGGAGGTTATTCAAACCCAAATAGCACCAACCTTAATACAACTCTACAGGTTGCACGCCAAATGGCCCTTATTGAATATGAAAGCTTCATGAAAATCAGATCTTCAGAATTTGTATACAAAATGGCTAATAAGAATAGGGAGAACTTCAAAAATATCACGGAAATGACAGCCAAAATTAACAGGGTTTGTTCCACTTTTCCTACAGGAACCCTGTGAAATAATGGATTAAAAAAAAGCATGTGAATTGGGTTTCCACAGAGATCTTGGCTCAAAAAGATATCGTGGCACGGGCCTTTGTTCTACACAAGTTCATCCTTGTAGCCATGGTTTGAAGCATTTTCTGGCATACTAGCATTCACCATTTTCTAGGCTTCACTAGGCATCAACAATTTATCTACAGTAAAAGAAATAATGTCAAGTCTTGGAAGCTCAGCTATCCACAGACTTCGGTCTACTTGGAGGGTTTATTCTTCAAGCACAATCTTCTTTCTTATTCGCAATAGATTTTACCAAGCAATACTATGGAAATTTTCTGCCAACTTGAGAGATTCATTTCCTCAAATGAGAACCATCAAGAATACCGTGCCAGGTTACAAACTATTTTCGAAAAGCATCCAAAGCATCCCTGTGTACCATTCCTAGGTTTATTGACCAAAAGGAAATGTTTAAACTAATTATGCTTCAGGCATAAGCATCACGGACTGTCTGTTCCTTAACCAAGGAAATCCGGACACAATAGAATCACCCTCGGGTGAAAAAATGATAAATTTCGCAAAATGGCGCCGATTGGCCAAAGTGATCAGGCAATTACTTTCTTGTTCCAATTGTTTATAACATTTCCACTAGGGAACTTGCCAAGTTCCAGGGAACAACATATAACCTCATTCCAGTGTATTCAATTCAGCACTTTTTAGAAACGGTGCATGTGGAAGAATCCGAAGATGCTTTGTTTGAAATGAGTAAGGCATTGGAAGATGGATCTCCGTAGGACTTCTCTCACTTTCCTTATTTACAACTAAAATATCAAACAGAAATCCGAAAGATGAGAAGTTTATTCAGAAACTTGCAAAGAAAATTTTCAAGTAAGGCAAGGGGAACATCCACTTCACTCACAGCACCCAATAGGGAAGATAAACGCAAGATACAGAAGCACCCACACATTGAACCAAAACCCCAGGAAAGTGCCGACGGGAAGACAAAGCCGCCCTCTTCTTCCTGATATTTGAGTATCTTTTTCGTTCTATCAAATCGGCCTAAAAACCAACCTAGGTGAATGAGACATTCTCTTAAACCCTCCAGTGTGGGCTGTATTATGTTAATCGATAATAGTCGACAAGCAACACTAGGACCATTTTAAAAAATGGTCTATCCTTACCAGAACTTGTTTTTATAATAAAATGTTACAAATGCCTATGGTCAATTTTAGTGTAAGCGGCAAAGCAGTGGGGGAAAAAAGTCATGTTTGTTTGCACGTTTGTAAAGGGGAAAAAAAAAAATAACCTGAGAATAGAATACCTACATGCAATAACAAATTAGTACTTGGCATCGATTGGACACAAGAACTTGCGTAGAACGGCTACTGCTTCTTCGAAGCAAGGGCGTCCCTTGGGAGCAAAGGGCACCCCAATCACCAAGCACGTGGAGGTGTCGACCAGCCACTTGGGCCTGAGGGCCGCGTTCTTCCCGGGCAGGTGCACGAGCACGACCGAGCACGCGGCCAGCGCGGCGCCGAGCGCGCCCCCGCGGTCGAGGTTGCTCGACGCCGCGCGCACAAACTTGCCGCGGTCGTACTCGCCATTGTGGGACACGGCGCAGTGCGTCGCCCGGTGCGCCGACCCCGACGCCTCGCCCGCTGGCCCGCACGTCGCCGCCGCGAAGTAGCCGCCGTGGGCCAGCACCACGCCGAACGCCATTCGGGACATGGAGTCCCTCAGGGCCTGCGCCGTGCACGGCATCGCGGCGTCGCGGGGCAACGACTTGGACCACACGCTGCACGTCGCCACCACTCCCCCGTCGTTGTCGCCGCCGTCGATTGCGGAGCTACTAGCAGTCGTGGTGGTGGTTGTAGTAGTCGAATTTGCAGACGAAGGATTGCGGCGACGAAACGAGAGCGAAGAGACGTGGGGCCTGGACTCTGGCGCCAATGTAGCGACTGCGTCGGGTGGAATGGCACCACTGCACAGCAGTTGATACAGCGTAGTGCCTCTTCGCTGCCCAGAAGGGTGCATCATCCCAGCTACGATTAGGGGAAAGCATAAGAAACCGGGGAAAAAGTAATAGAAAAAAAATTTTTTGTTTTAGAGGTTGTCTGGTGGTGATGGTAGTAGTAGTATATCGTCGGGTAGTGTGATGGTTCCCTCGGGTGACGGAATGGATACATCTGGTGGTGGGATGAATACATCAGGCGTTTCCTGTATTATGGTAAGTGAAGGACTTGACAAAACGAAGAGTGGGCGTACTGGGGGTGGGGGTGATTCTGGTATTGCTACTTGCTCTGTTGCGGGTGTGTCGGTAGCCTCCGTTTCGTCTTCTTCTTCATCCCATTCCTGTTCCGGTTCCTGTTTCTTCTCTACAGAGGCTGGGTTGTCTTCAGATTTGCTCTGTGCTGTGCTTTCCTCTTTGTCTTCTTTGTCATCCACCTTCAGGTGCTTTTTGGAGGACGAAGAAGACTTCTTCTTTGAGGAGGACGAGGATTTTTTCTTCTTTGATGACGAGGAGGACGATTTCTTCTTCTTCTTGGATGAAGAGGATGAAGAAGAACTCTTCTTGTGTTTCTCCTCCGGCACAAATGTTGGAGAGCTTGATTCCACAGTGGTAACCTGTTCCAAAATGTCTGTTTGTTTTGTGTCTTCGGTGGGTACTTCCTCTGAAGTACGTTCAGCCGGAACTGTGTCCACATTAGAGTGTAGTTCGACCACCTGTGTCTCCAAAGTTGCATCGTCACTTGGAGTTCCATTCACCTGTTTTTCTGGTTCGCTTGCGGGGTCATCCACTGGCTTTGTACTATTATCTCCCTGTATAGCACTGATATTCTCATTTAGTTGTGTTGTCTCTGTGGGAACTGAAGTAGGTTCTGTAAGTGGAACCGGTTCTGGTTCCGACACTGTCTCGAAGGTTGTAACTGGTTCTGTGGTAGGAACTGGCTCAATAATTGGAACAGTCTCGGTCGTTGGGGCGGGTTCTGTAATTGGAACAGTGTCTGCAGTTACAACTGGTTCTGTGGTAGGAACTGGCTCAATAATCGGAACAGTATCGGTTGTTGGAACCGTATCTACAGTTACAACTGGTTCTGAAATGTGAGTGGTCTCTTCTATAGGAGCGGCGGGCTCCTCGAGTTTTATCTCCGAACTCGTATCAGTTGTAGGGAGAACTTCTGTCTTGGGTTCTTCTGTTCTGTGTTCGGGTTCGGGTTCTTCTGTTCTGTGTTCGGGTTCGGGTTCTTCTGTTCCTGTTCTGTGTTCGGGCTCTTCAACTACCGATGGTTGTGTCTCAAGTTCTCGCACTTCCTCTGGTTGCTTCGATTGTGGCAAACTATGTTCATCGGTGGTGGATTCTGCCACGATATTCTCGGCCTTGGTTGCACTGGTCTCCACTGCCAAAGTAGGCTGTTCCACGGAGGGTTCCTCAGCGTCAGGTGCCACATTGAGCTCGTGCTCAGAATTGGATTCCTCGGTAGCCTCTACTTTTGGAGCCTCTGTGCTTTCCTCTCTACGAAGCTCTCCCACGGAAGGCTGCTCATTCTGTTTTTCCTCAGTGGTTGTTTCATCAGTGTGCAGCTCCTCTGTGTGCGTATCTAAACTGGTATTTTCGGCATCAGGCACCTCAATGTGCGTGCTGGTGCTTTGTTCTTCGTGAGATTCTGCTATACCAGGATCCACAACGGGAGTTTGGAGACTAGACTCCCCACCAAGTTCCACCACAATATCTCTCTTCTCTTCTTGAGAAACATCTGTGATACTTTCTATCGGCCTTACTTCACCTTCACCTTCATTACAGACATGCTTGCTCTCCAAAGGTACATCGGTCGTAGATTCTGCCTCGGGCATTTCTACTATTGGAAGGTCTTCATCCTGCGTTTTTTTGTGCTTCTTAGAGGAAGAAGATGAACTCTTTTTCATCTTTCTGGAGTGCTTTTTCGAAGAGGATGAAGAAGACTTTTTGTCATTTGTTTCAGAAGACGATGAGTGCTTCTTTGATTTGGAATTCTCATCTTTCTCAGTTGCTGGGATTAGAGTAACCTGTTCTGTTTCTTTTTGGGTAGTGGTTTCATCATGTTCTTCTGGTTCAACTGCCTTCTCTGATTCTTCAACAGGTTTTTTGATTTCTTCTGAAACTGACGCTTCTTTGCCTGCTTCTACACTAGTGTCTACTTTAGTATCTCCCACAGCTGCCGCCTCGGCCTCGGTTTCTGCTTCTGCTTCTGCTTCCTCTTCCTCTTCCTCTTTCTTTTCAGCCTCCCCCTCAGCTTTGGACTTGGTTATGCCTTCAGAATCAGCTTTGAGTTCGGCTTGGGCTTTGGCATCAGCTTGTGCCTCTGGGTCAGCATCTTCACTTTCTCCCTCGGAACCTTCCAGGGCTTCACCACCGGCATCCATTTCACCTTTTAGTGCTTCGTCACTTTCTCCCTCGGAGCCTTCCAGGACTTCTTCACCGTTGGCATCCATTTCACCTCCTAGTGCGTCGTCATCAGCATCCTTAGTGGCAGCGACAGTGGAAGTGACAGCGGCAGCAGTGGAAGTGGAAGTGGAAGTAGCGGTGGCCTCCGTAGTGGCATCCTCGTCGTCACCGTCCTCGTCATCATCATCGTCGTCGTCATCGTCATCGTCGGCGTCATCCGCTTCTTCAGACTGTAACGCTATTCACCTTGTCAGAAGTGTGGAAGCCAATACCAGGCATACCACTTTTCAATGTTGTTAGGTACTCCTGGGTGCACTCCCTCATGGCTGCTCTTGCAGCATTCATCACTTCTACGGTGGGGATGGTTTCTTGACCAGTCATCGACTTTTGAATGAAACCATATACAGAATTCAGAACCTGTCAAATGTCAAAGATTCAAAATGAGAGAAACTAAGAAAGGACTTGTTTTAGAGCTTGTTGAACACTAGCCAAGGCGTTGGCCCTCGATGCAACTGCATGCAACTTCTCACTCCTCAAAATTTGTTTTTCTTGAACTTTCATCATTTCGTGCAACTGAGCAAGTTCTTTCTCTTTGTGCTCCAATTTATGGGTAATCTCCGATAGCGTGGAGGTCGGTGAATCTGTTGTTGTGGCTTGCAGCCGGCTTTCAAGCTCTCCCAGACGAGTTCGGTTGCTTTTGCAAGCTTTGTGTTTCAGTTTGTGTTGTTGGAATTTTTCTTTCAATTCACCAACCACAGAATTCAACTCAGAAATACACCTTCACAAACGTCACTTGTGTAGAGAATAGTGGGTAGGGTACCGTTCATAGTACTCTTTTGTTTGATCGTTGGTGCTTGCCTTTGAGAGATTGATGAGAGGAAAGGAGAAAGATAGGATTACCTTCACTTTAGAAAATTCTTCGATCTTCAGATTCAGGTGTGCACATTCCGTTGCCAACCGCTCTTTGTCAGCTTCCAGTTCTTGTATGTGCGAAGAAACTCTCCCAAAGTACTCCTTTGAGTCAGACAAAGCTGTAGATATCTTGGCAACAGCATGTGGGTGAGGAACTTCAGCTTCCAGCGTATGAATACGAGCATGCAGAAGGGCAAGTTGCGCGTTGTCCGTTTCTCTGGCGTTCATAGATTCTTCACGTTGTTGGATTGCCAGTTCGAGATCTTTTTTGGCTTGCTGAAGCTGACGGTCAAGTTGCTCATGGTCGCTTGTGGTTGTGTGCAGTTTGTCTGTCAGTTCAGTAACTTGTGCGCGGATATGAACAATCTCATCATTGGAATGTCTTTCCATTTCTTGTGATTGTAAGGACAAAGTACGAACTTGCTCTATCAGAGAATTCCTCTCAGTCACAACTGTTGTGTATTCCTGCAATTGTGCAGTCTTTCTTTCAATTTCTTCAGATTGAAGTGATAACCGGGATTGGAGCCCTTGCAGTTCTTTTTCCAGCTCCTCCTTCTCATGTTTGAGTGTCCTCAAAGCCTCACTGGTATTGGAGAGCATCTCGATTTCTTTTTTGTGTGCTATGATCTCCACTTTTTGGGTCTCATTTTCTTCTTTTAGCTTTTGTATCAGGGAGTTTTGGGTATCACATTCCAACTGAAGGCGCTGCACCGAGGCGGTATTTTTTTCGCATTGAAGATTATGTTCGGTTTTAAGGCGTGATATAGCTTGCTCTCTTTCTTCATCGCACTTGATCCGCAAAGCAGAAAGTTCTTGCTTGAGAGTTTCCACAGTGATTAAGGACTCTTTATGCGCTTTCCCACTTGCATCATGCTCGACTTTCAAGGCTCCAACTTCTTTCGTCAGCCTTTCTTTCTCTTCTTCTAGTTGCTTTATCTTGGTTTCCAATGTTGTTGCTCGTTTTTCAGCTACAGCCAGTTTTTTCTTTGTGACGAGATGTTGCGATTTAAGAGTTTTATCAAGGGCAATAATCTCATTTTTGTGTGCTTCTTCAGCGGCAGTATACTTTTGAGTCAACAATTGAAGTTGCTGTTGGGTTGTCTCCAAATTCTGCCTGGCCTCATCACGTTCTTTGGTGAGCTGAAAAAGTGTAGGCAACTAAAAAGCGGAGAGCTTCTATCATACCTTTTGGATTTGTTCTGAGAGCTCTGACGTTTGCTCTCTTAAGGTGTCTGCGGCTTTTGCTTTAGCATCTTGAAGTTTTTTTTCAAGGTTAACAATTTCTTCCTTGCTACAAAAGACTCAGATTTGGGAGGGAACATGGAGCTTCTACCTTGCAGCAATTTGCTTTCTGTATTTTGTGACCGCTTGTGTGTGTTCCTCCTCTTCCTCTTCTTTTGTTGCCTCAATCTGCAGGACATGTATTTATTTCAAAGAAGAGAAAAATGTGGGTTCTACCTTTTTCAATTCTGCAGCATACTTCTTTTTCAGGGAAGATATTTCTTTTTCACATTTGGTGATCTTGGATTGGCATTCTTCCAGTTTCATTTCTAGTTCGTCACGTTTTGTCTTGATTTTTTTGGTTGTCTCCATCTCTTGGTATTGTTTGGTGTAAGGATTATTTGGTGGTCTATATCTCTCTGATGAAAACCTTCAGTCAGTTTCTGATTGAGTTTTTCTTGCTTCTCCTCAGCCTTGGCCTTGAGCTCTTTCAATTCATTGAGATCGGTAAGAAGTTTGCGATTTGATTCCTGAAGGGTTCGCTTTTCTATTTCGAGGGCAGATGTGTCCCTGTAAAATCGTTACCCAAGCAAAAAAAAAAAAGGGGAGGACTGTTTAGACGATTGAAGCTGAGAAGTCACTCTCGTGGAGTTGGCATTACATTGTGCTAACTCAACTTCTAGACGAGACTTCTCGGTCTTAAGAGAAATTAATTGAAGAAACTTGTAGTTAATGTTGTCTTACTCTGAGGATCGCTATTTGTTCATGCAATTGACCCATGTTATCTTTCATGTGTTCGTCCCTTGCATAGAACATCCGTGAACTATCCTCATGGTGCCTGTGGGGATGTTGGGACTTATTTCGAGTGAACTGAAGAAACCTTTCATTTCTGTCTTGCAACGCCTCGATTTTCCGTCTCATAGTAGCGATTTGGTCGTCTTTATCAGAGATTTCACGTTTCTGTCGGTCACTTTCATCAACCAAACGCTGGAGAGCTTGAATAATAAGCATCCCAGACACTGAAGCCGCTTCCCCAGCTTTGCCAGGGGGTGCTATGTGACGTGTTTAGGGGAAGGAAATAGGAAAGGACTCCATACCCCGAATCTCATCCACTTTTTTGTTGACCTTGAGGTGCATTTAGTGTACATGTTCGTGTGGACAGTATGAAAGTACCTCTTCAAGTTTGGCAACCACATTGATTATGTTGGATTTGACATCATTACGGAATTCCTTTTCTGTTACTAGGGTCTTTACGGCCTCATTTGTGGACATCTGCCCTTGTTGAACCAGGGCATTGATTGCTCCAGCGGCAGAGTGCCTTTTTTTTTTTATTTGTTTTAAAAAAAAGGAATAGAAAGATAAAGGAAAACTAAGATACCAAGGAGACATACATTGGTTGAGCTGGCGGAGACTGGGTTTGCGAGGGCTGGATTGGTTGTGGTTGCAGGGGTTGAGAGACTTGGGGTGGTAATGGTTGGGGTTGGGGTACCTGAGGTTGTGGTGGTTGAAGTGAGGTTTGCTGTGTTGGGAATGTTTGGGTGAACTGTTGGACTGGGAGAAATTGTTGTTGAGGAGGTTGTTGCTGTTGGTACGCAAATCCTTGCTGTGGAATCATAATCTATTGGGCGTTTTTAGACTCCTTCATGTACTGTATTACCAAACCTGTGTTCCGAGCATTCCTGTATCGATGGGAACTAGGAATACATTAAGTTCACATTCGTAATGGAAAGCAATATACTTGAGGGCTGCTGCGTGATAGGAGTTTGAGAACCACTTTGTGGAACGACAGGTCCAATGTCATCTTGCCTGGAGGAAAGCATAGTAGGTGGGGGAGAGAGGGAAGCTGGAGGGATCTCAGTTTCTGGAGCATTTGTAGCCCGTTTCAGTCGTAACACTTCTACCTAGGGAGAAAATGAGTTAACACGGAAAAGAGATGTAGTACCTCATAAACAAGGTTGGCATTGGGAGGAATTTTGCCGTGCCCCGCTTTCCCTAGGAGCCATAAGAGTAATCAAATGAATTTTAACATACCGTGGGCAAGAGAGGAAGGCACCACTAAAACCCGTTTTGTCCCTCGTTTTGTGTCTACAAGTCCTTCATTCCACGCGGGGAGGTTCTTTGAGCTACATTATAAAAAAAAATTTAATTATTGTGGCATACTGTGTTGCTGCCAATATCCACCCTCTGGTTTGTTTCCTTGTCAGTGTTTGTCTCGACAAGTTCACCAAGTTTGCCATTGGGATTCAGTATCCACCCAGTGTACTTTATGCCCAGAATGTCTCCTGTTTTAACACCCTTGCATTGATGAGCTCAAGCAATTTTGGTAGGATAAATACCTTGCCTTTTCCAGAGATAAAGTCAGAAGAGACAAGAAACTGGGACCCTGCTACCATAAACTTGGAAATACAGATGTAGAGGAAAAATCTAGATGAATAATGAATTCAAGAAATACCGAAAGGGAAAAGCCTACTGTCTGGCATCCTCAGCATTTTTAAAAGATATCGACCATGTTGTTGATCGATCAGTGAAAGTGGCAGTACCGTTTTCTTGTGCCTTTTGATTGATTACATACTTCCAGTCTAGTACTTTTTGGATTTACCTGCCACTGTAAATTCATGGTGACATCCAATTTGACCTGCGGGTCTTTGGGGTTCTTGTACATCATGAGTTGAACGGCAGTTGGGGAATTTGCCAGGAGAGCCAGGCCCATTGCTCCAACATTTTGGTTGGAATTGCCGTCACTTTTAAAGACAGGTGAACAAAACAAAGGAAACGCACAGAAACAATTTCAGTAAGACGAATACAGAAGAACGAGAGGGAAAAAAAAAAAACACACGATTTCGTGGCTGTGACTTGCAAGAAAATCAATAAAAGAGGCTTTGCCGCCGGGGTAGCAGTAGTGGCTGTTGTGGCCGTGGGTGTAGATGTAGTAGGGCTGGTGGCGGGAGTTGTGGACATTGCAGGAGGGCGAGTTTGTTGCGCTGGTTGTTTTTGTCTCGGTGTGGCGACGTACTTAAAGTTGGAACTAGATCCCCTTGCCGAAGTCGGTTGGTCGGATTGAAATATGTTATTAAGTGATCCGGAATCCCCCCTAAACAAAGACGGCGTTATTGAGTTGACAACATAGCAGGCATTTCAATTATTACTATGATTTTTTTTTGTTTTTGTTGGGTTGCGGCTTTATGTGTTGCAACAAGCGGGTTTGTTGTTTTGTTTTTGGTGATTCGGCTTGTTTACGATGTGTCAAGGAAAAAGTCGTCGCCGTCTGACATGCGCCCCGCCACTCGGTGATGGGTCGATTTGTTTTGTTTTTTAAAAAGTTGTTCGTTTCTTCTTTTGCCTTTTCTTCCCCAAAAAAAAAGCTTGATGGCCTATTTTTGGCTACTCAAGAAACAAAGTCACGGTAATTGTGGTGGTTACCTGAAGTAATGTGCGGGTACAGTCTGCGGATAAAATTTGGCAAGGAACTAGTCATAGGACTGGGGTTGGTTTTCTGTGTTGTGAAGTACTTTGCCATTGGGGGAGGGTGATATCTTAGCACCACCAGGACGATACCTGCAAAGGATTTAGTGTTAGAAGGTACGGAGGATAGGGACTTGGTACCTTTTTGTAGATGGGTTAACAATGCTAAATCCAGGCTTTCGTTTGGTTGTAACCAGTTTCTTTGAGGCCTTGGGTGGAACTACAATTTTGGCAGCTGGGTACGGTTCGTTTTGGTCTGGAAGCGAGCTTGGAGTAAAATCAATTGCAACCTACAGTGGGAAAAAGTGAGGGCATACCAGTGAGTGGAAATATACCTTAGATACAACAGGAGGTGTCCCCTTCAGCAATATTATATCTGCTCTACCCACGTAGAATAAGCAACTGCCAAGAACTTACAGGAAGTAACCGTTCTGAAGAGCTAGTGCCCAAGGAAGGAGTCCCGAAGAAGAAGTTATATGTGGAGAAGTCTGCTTTCCAGCTATTTAACTTTAGTTTTACTAAGGGGAAGTAGTTGAGAGTACTTGGTCCCAGTATGAGCTCCTTTATAGTACTTGCACAGAGATTGCGATCATTTATACGGTTTAGTGTGAGTACAAGAGGACTGCCATTGTGCAGCAATGTTGTTTGTGAAGTGCAGGTGTGGGAGCTCGTTGTAGTGACTGTAGTAGACACGGCAGCATTTTTTACAAATTGTACAGAAAGCAAGGCAGTGGAAGCCTCATTTAGGCTTGGTGGAGTGAAGTTTATTTCAGTAAGGTCAGAGCAAAAGACATTGCGGAATCTCTCAAAATACAAATCCCACGGAATAGCACCTTCAGAGGCCTCCAACAAATTGCGCTGTTTACGATGGGAGGAAAGAAGGAGGTTAAAAGTACAGAGGGAGCAAGGTCAAAAACAATTATACGTGGGCTGTAAACTCTGTCTCGCTAATAGAATTGATCCAAAGGTTGCAAGTATCAGTGATCCCAACGCTTAGCGAAGTAGGCAACCCGTCGCAATACCTACAATACACCATCACCCATTCTTCCCCGGTTACCCTCGTCCTGTGCACAAGATCCAGCCCCTTGGCCAAGTTATTTTTTTTTAATGAATGCTTTCTCCACGGAACAAGACGCGCAGGGAACTAATGCCACACCCGCACACAATGCTCAAAGGAAGCCATCGACGACCTGAAATTGAGTAATAGATACCAGATCTTCTTTTCGTTCCCAGTTGGCCAAGGACGACGACCTTCTAATGGCCAAAAGAGCGCAAAACAGCGAAACGACATACGCCAGATGCATATCTCAGAGCACAAAGCTCACCCCACAGGAGCTACAAGAGTTGGTGTACTACATCAACAACCCCCTGACGAGTCACTCTGGTGCATCAGCCAAGAAACTGTACCTGGCGCTGCTGGGAATCGAACCCGCGCACCCGAGGAGCTGGTTGGACTTGGTGTTTGTTGGGTCGGCGGATGTGGCCAGGGACGGCTGGACCGACAATTCCGCTCCATCCCATAAGAATGACCCATACGCGAAAGCTGTGGCTCAGGCAGTCAGGCATGTAATATCACTTTGCCCTGGAAATCTCACACTGCCCTTACTGGAAATGGTTGGTGATGCCTCCTTGGACTGTCAGGTTTTCATATTTTTTTATTTTATTCTTTTTTTTAAAAAAGTTCTTTTGTAATGCATCTTACGTTCCCTTATGGATTGGGTTAGCTCAGAATTGGTGCTGGAATTCATTTTAATAGGCTTCTCATGGATGAAAAGTATGGTTGCTGGGTGAAATTAGACCGTGACCATCAAAATCTTCTCAAGGTACGTTTTGGTTTGTGTGGTCTACCTTTCTGATATCCTGAAGACGAAGGTCATTAAGTTATTACAAACAGAACAAAATACCAGCACATCGAAGTACCTTTATTTAACTCTGGCACAAATTTTTGGCCTTTGTGATAACCCAAGTTTTTTGTCATTCCACGTTTCCTACATTTTAATGGAGTTAGCTCAGGAATTTCTGCAGTTTGTCATGCTGGGTATCAAGTCTGAGGTGCAACTCCAAGCTCAATTCCTTTTTTTTTTATTTAAGCTTTTCTTAGGCAGTGCACTACCGAATAGCATGCCTTTGGGTGATAGCATATTTCTCTGGGGTCTGTGAGCCAGATAATTTTTCCGAAATATCGGTGCACCTTCCACAAGTATTGCGGTTGGGACTTCTGGACCCAAGCCCAGAGGTGCCCCAAATTCTATAGCATTGGGTCCGTTAATGTTTTATTGACTAGGTCAAGTATTCGGCTCTTTATGCAATAACTTTACTGGTGGAGGGATGGTTTTCCGCAGGAGTGCTTAATCATGTGCAAATGCTCTTACCTTTAATGTTAGAGGTACATTTCTGTATTCGTACCTGAAAAGCACAACAGCTGCTCTAAGCTTTTTAGGTACTAACGCTGTCATCTTGGCAACTTCAGGCAGATTGTAGTAAAAAAGTTCTTAGGGAATTTACAAAGATTGCTTCAAGTGAGCCTGACTTCTTTGCACCACATTTATCAGAAGTTGTTACTGCAATGTTTTTAGTTGCATCTTCAACCCTCACAGATGGTACTTTTCTTATGCCTTGTCTGACATGTTTCTTACAAAAGACATAGTTTTAAGGATGAACGCCATCGAATTTCTTGTATCGTATGCTCAAAGTAAACCAGATATTAAAAGGTTGAAGGAAAAACTGAAGGAATGTTATTTTCACAACACTAGGATTGTACCAAGTTTCCTATCTTCACTTGTACCCTTCCTTTTAGACCAAATTGCGTGCGTTAAAGATGAACCCACTTGGGAAACATGCTTTAACATACAAGAAGAACAATATAGTCAAGTGGTCTCTTGGTCAGCGCAGTTTCTAGCAAATCTCTCCTCCACATTTGGTACTCGGTCGTTTTTAAGAAAGAAAATACATATCTCACATGCAGTAGGCGGGGCAACAATAGTACCAATTCTCCTTCCTCATGCCACAACAATGTGCGAAAATGCAAGTGACTGGAGACAAAGATTTGGAGGACTTTGCGGAGTAGCCATTTGTGTGGAATGGTGCCACAAAGCCTTCATCACCTCTTTCAAGGACATTATTCGGTTTGACTTCTCCCTTATCTTACATTGATTGAATCCCAACAAGTATTCTTACGCTTTAGACTTTGCTCGAACTCGCTTGCGGATGAGAGTCCTCGAGTGAGGTGGGCCTCCTGTTTCTGTCTTGAACAATTAGGGCATGCAATGGTTTTTTCATCCATATTTTCAGGTTTTTAATGAGAAACTAGCCAAAAACAGTGGTGAAAGAATATATGAATGCTTTGGTTTATCCGTTGTTGGATTGCCTAAATGATACCTCACTCAGGTTTAAAATTAATTTGCAAGCAATGCCCCTTACTAGACCTTAAAGAGTAATAATTAAATCTATGGAGGCTATAGTCCAAATGGTCCGTGGAACGGACTACAGTACAATTTCTCCTTTTATCGATAAGTTAATGAGAGGGCTACTTACCTTACTGCCGCACAAGTAAGTATTCATTTGGGTGCAAGATGTTCATAAATAACAGACACCCAAAAGTTGTTGAAATAGTGTTGCCAACCATCTCTGAAATTGCAATTATTGCTAAAAAAGCATTCACTCCCGTTTGACTTCCTTCTGACTTGATTACATTCGTATTAATAGCTTCTAGTATTGTGGACTTTTTCCAGTTCTCAAAAAGTGCATCTTCATGAGTTATCGTTTCCTAACATCTTCCTCCTAGTATTTTGAAAACATCGAGTTTAGATAGCGAGACAAAGTGCGCATCGATGGAGTGTATTGGATTAGTTGGTGGGTTTACTTCAAATTCGGTGCAAGTCTAGTATCACAAATCTAACAGAAGTAACAGCAACATCTGTTGACCCCGAATATGTTGCTAAAGACATCTCGGAAATTCTCCCAGAAATTGTGAATCTTCTGCATGTAAACTAACTGTCAATCTGAATTTATTTTGACTAGTGAGGCCTCAATAGCAAACTGCCTTCATATCTGATGGACACAAGTCCATCTTCTTAATTGCTGCGCTGTTAAATATTGCAGAGTACCTAACTGATCTGTTCTTGCCCTTCTTTGATTCTGTTGTAGCCGGCCTACTTTCTTTTTATAGCAGCTATGAAATTGAAGGTATAGGAACCACTTGGAATTTGAGTGATTATTCTGTTTTAGGTATGCAAAAACTCAACCCCAAAGTGGAGTTTTGGGGATTGATAAAGGTTTTGGCAACGAAAATGGAACAGAACTTCCATCCCTATACCAAACAGGTAGCACAATTAGCAGTCCGAACTCTCCAGAAATCCTCGGTTTTAGGTGAGTTACAGGTCCTCTTCATCTTTTTTTGCATGGTTTACAGTTCTATCAGAAGAGAAATCTGCTGCGTTTTCACTATTTCCAGCTTTATTGCACCTAGTAAAAATTACCGAAAAAGCAGATCTACAGGGCTGCACAATTCAGGCTGTTTGGAACGCTTTTTTCAAGTACTTGCTGTCAGAGATGACCTCTGTCCAAAAAATGGAGGAACTCACTGAAGATTTTCTTTCTCTAGATGAGGTTCCTTTGTCACAATCTTCTTATCAATATGAATTCATCGCTGTAGGCATTGGATGAAATGGAAAGCAATCACATCATACCACAGCAAGTTATCAATTTCGTGCAACGCTTCAGTGTTTGCCTATCCTACTGGCACACTTATAACCTCAATCGAAGAGGTACCTGAGTTTTTTTCCTCTTCACATCACTTTTTCTCAGCTCATCTGAAGATTCTTGGCGGAGACCACAAATCTCTGAAGAGGAACGAGAAAAAATACTAGCTGAAAATGAGGACTCATTTATGAAAGCCATAGCTGTGAGTTACTTCTGCCCATTCCCATTCAGCTCAGTTGTAATAGGCTGTAGAATGTCTGGGAAAGCTTGGAAAAGTCCTTTCTTCCCCCTACATCGTAGAATGGGAGTCCTACATCTTTCCTGTTATTAGGTCGCTGGTGGTAGGGCTAACCACATATTTTACTTGATAGCATAACCTCAATCTATCAGCTTCCACACAGTCCCAGCTATTCCAGGAGTTTGGGAGTTTACCTCATCGACGACTTCATGGAACTTGAACAGTACCTGCCCGATCAAGCCAAGCCTTCTTCTTGTTGGTATTAACCAAGATACCAGGGACCCAGTTCCGCACTTTGATGACTTCTTCGCCATCCTGGCCACTGTTGAGAAACAACCAAATTCAACCCTACGGCAGGCTGTTGCCTATGGACTGGGTCAGTTACTTCACTTTCAAGCCACTGCCACTTGCACTTACCGTTCCATCAGGGCTATGTGGAATAAAGGGGGGAGGAAAATTTGCAGTATCTTCTGTGAAGATACTGTTCAGGATTATCAAGCAACCAGATTCACGAGGAAGCGTAATGGCGACTGCAACGGAAAATGCAATCTCTAGCATTGCCAAGATAATATCTCACCAAGGTTTCCGTCATTTGAAAATAAGTTAACATACTAACACCTACTATTTGTTAGGCGAGCGCTTAGATTTAGCATCTGTTGTGCCACAGTGGCTTTATTTCCTTCCCGTAACTAAGGACGACGAGGAATCCAAGTTCTCATATGGTGTATTTGCTGAACTGCTCGAAAAGTGCGTAAAATTCACATTTTTTTTTTGTGCACATCGGCGAATAACCATGAAACCATTTTTTCCCCTTAGATCTTGTCCGTTCCTTCTTGGTGGAAATTTTCAACACCTTCCACAAATACTTCATGTCATTGCGACTTTTGCCAGCACCGAACTAGTTACGCCCGAGATTGAGGCCAAAGTAGCTTCCATGTTACACCAATACAATCTCGCCACCACGACCACATCAACCGAGATCCGCAGTCTTGTATGTCCTTCACGTCAACAATTGTCTCAGGCCTGGTTATCCTTGACCGACACAGAACGAGTGAATCTGCAGACGCTACAAAAAAAGATTTATGGGGGATCTTGCCTAGACTTTGAATCTGCAACAACCCCGGCAAGTGATGCCTAAATTTTGGCACATTAATATAAAAACGTAGGTTTCTTTTATCTGTTTTTTTTTATCAAACGGAATTTTATATCTTGCAAGATGACAGCACCAACACCGCCGACTATAGCACAAGATCTGGGCACATTAACTCATGACTTGCAAACGCGGGCTGTCTCTGCAGACAACAACAGTGAGATGACGATGCGTAACATTGTAAAATCACGTGTCGTGCCGATGAGCTCGGGGGCAAGCCAAGACCAAGACTTGAGATGGAAGTTCCTGGAGGCGCACCACTATTTTGCGGCAAAGCCGACGCTTTATGAACTGGCTATCCGTTTCACAGCCCAGTAAAGACTAGGGGCTTGACTTTCAAGGTTCTAATTTGCTCTCAAGGTACAATCTCTTTGCTGGATCAGTTATGAGTCTTGGAACGGAGGCTCAGGCTGCCTCCTGTTTTGCGGACTGTGAGGAAAATGGGCTTCTGGGGTGCTTTGCTTTCACTGAGAGGTATAAACTACTGAACTTGGTCGTAGATTAAATAGACCGTTCTGCAGGAATGCTGGTGTACTATCTGGATTTTCTCTTACCACAACTGCTACATACGATCCCATTTCGAGGGAGTTTATTCTCCACACACCAGAGGGTGCTGAGAAGTACTGGATATCGCAAGGGTGTTGTGCTGACTATACCTTTGTATCAGCAAGGCTTATCGTCGGCTGTGTGGACCGCGGTTCTCATGGATTCCTGTTTCGTGGCTCACCAGAAGGTGTTTCAAGGGAACAAATGCCTGAAAAGTCTGCACTACAAACCTTGGATAATGCAGTGATCAAATTTTCTCATGTGAGATTACCTGCTACTTCACTATTATCCCGCTACACACAAATCGACGAACATGGAACGTAAGCGATTCATCCTACCATATCCACTCATCACTTGTACAAGGTATTCCGCAGAGCAGTCATACTCATTCATGAAGCTCATTGAACGCCTTTTAAGTGGCCGATTGATAATTGCCTCTCTTATTAATAGAAGTAATGACCTGTGCCTTCCTCAGTGGGTATTAACCTTAACTGAAGGTTTCCAAGATTCCCTGGACAAAATTCACGATCATATAATGCAGAGATCAGTGTTGTTCACTAGAACAACACATGTCTTCCTATCTGACATCCCACATGTCGCAGAGTCATTTTACAAGGCTTCACAAGAGTGTTCCAGAACTGCAGAGTTTATAGCTTGTGTAGAGCGAGGCTTTGCCACTGGGGAACACGAACTCACCGAGATGCAAGAGGAAGTCAGCATAGCCAAAATATGTGCTGTGGATTCAGCAATTAAGTGGTTGGGAGTACTACGCAAATCCCTTGGTAGCTACGTGCTGCTCAAATCATCACCATTCGCTCCTGAAAAGCTGGAATTACTCTATTGCTCTAGATTTGCTGAAGGTGATAACCACATGCTAAAGTATGTTTCGGCAGTCACTTATAAAATATAACCTGGAAACAATCAGGCAAAAAATAGTGAGAACTGCCATGCTTCAAGCCACAAAACACATGCCAAATTGTAGAGCGGACTTTGCTTTATTGCTCCTCGCAATTGAAATGTGGATTTTTGGAGGACATACAGTTGCTTCTCAAGTGACTGAGTGGCAACGCAGATACAAAGAAGTGGGCCGCTGCTTTGACCTGGTGTCCCAGGAAAAGATGACCCAGGTAGTAGATTATGGAATGCTGGGAGCACCACAAAGAAGGCGCACTCTATACGTTCTCATCCTCGTATTTGTTGTGATGCTGGCAGTAATTTTTATCAAACTTTGAATAACAAATAATCTTTGTTCAAGTATCTCTTTTTTTTTTAAGTTCGTTTAGTGTGGAACCTTGTGGTGGCTTAGTAGCCCAGCATGTACCACAACATGCCCAGAAGTATGAATACAAGCAGCAAAGCCAGCCTTAGACAGGCAACGAAATACAGCACCCAAAAGGTCGTAATGAGAGGAGCCACAGCATGGGTGCTGTTGTCAGAGTCAGTCCCCATGGCCAGCATCAAGACCATGGTGACAGACATCGGATTCATCAGCACAGCACACAGCAGAACCACGCAGGGAAGCAGCACAAGCCACGTGGGCGTGTACGCGGCCAACAGAGGCAGAATGACCCGCGACACCAGGCCCCCAGTCACACAAGCGGCCACCAACGCACCCATAATGTTGCCGTGCATCGCCGTCCCACTGTTCCTCCATATGTTCACCGCGGCCACAACGGACGCAACCAGGCCTCCCACATCCACTACAGCACCTACTACGCGGCTCGACAAACTTGTGGGAGCTACAATACAACTCAAATAAAACAAGGGCAGCACTAACGGCCCCATTTTTTTTGGTTTTTTTTTGTTTTGAGTTGTTTTTTGTATTAAAATTTTCAAAAAAGTGTTGTGGCACATAAATAGAGGCCTAGTGGGTTAGCATAGGTCTAGTACACCAGTGCTAATACAATAGAGGTGGTAGTATGGAGAATCTTCAACCCAGTCACATACTGTGTGGCTAGCTAGTATTTCACAAGTGACTGACAGAGTATCCAGCATCGACATTGGTTGGGCTTGAGCAGCCTCGCTCTTCCTCCACCCGGTGCAATAGTGCTTGTATACCGTCGAGTGATGTGGTGTGTGGGGAACAAATGCAAGTATTTACAGCGGTAACCCAAGCCAAGGGCCAGATAGGGACTGTGAGAAAGAGAATTTTAAGAAGACCTGTTTGTTTGTTATTCAAGAGGAGGGTTGTTTATCTTGCACTCACATCCAAAAGAGTACACAAGGTTCGTCTCTGGCACAGGAGTATATGGTTGCAACATATCCATGGCAAAATCTAGAGACGTATAAGAACAAACTACGAAGACAATAAGTTTTTGTACCTAGTTTAGCAATTTTCTTCCCCCCACAGAACCCATATGAACAATGATCCAAGGAAGGGAACCTAGGAAAGCATTTGTAAGAACTCGTTCGAAATTGAAATAAAACATACCTATCTTTTGAAAAGCCATTCAATGCCAGATATTGCATTCCAGAGGCAATGTCACATGCCAAAGAAGGAAGTTCGCTCTCTACTATCTGATGAAGAATGTTGGGATAACAGAACTCAGAGACCAGCCACTGCTGTTGGTCCTGGAACGAAACCCCAAATACCCGGACTATATTTGGGTGCCTCAGCCTGTTTGTGTTCAGTAATGATAATACTTGGGGAAGTTCTACATTGTGATCCTACTAACTTGTTCTAGTAGGGTTTCTCGGGACTTACAGTCCACCGGCCTAAGAATTACATCGACACCCAGCCATTTAGCTTTGAAAGTATTGCACCCTAACGCCTCCTTCTATAGTGAGTGGAAATTAGTTGTGAAAAAAGGACTAAAGGTGAATTTTTGGTACCCTTTGGATGCCTTCAAGTTTGTTCCAGTTAAGATTTCTTAATTTCACTTTTTGTTCAGATGATATATGAAGCCTGTCATAATTTGCTCTCTAAAAATAGTTAGAAGCGTGTCTATGAAAAAAGGAAGTTTAGACTCACCCCCGAAACTACTTGCTCCCAGAGCAAATTCTCATTGACAGCCTCCCAAGTGCCCTCAAGTCCATTTGCTCTGAGTAGGTTATACAGCTGTACAGTAGCAGTGTCTTTAACACTGGAAGCTTGTGTTCTATCTAATTTCTGTTTTTTTCTTTGTAAGTTAAGGGTGCGTAACGAGGTTCAGGAAACCATGGTTAGGTGCCTCAAAAGAGCAGTTGCCACCTTCTGAGGGAATCCATCGAGTAATACCCTTACTGGATCTGCGTTTGACGTCGACGTGGACTTGGATGTGGACCTGGGAGGGCAATCGTAATGAGAACCGTGGGAGGAAGCAGAGGCTAAATCGCTACTCCCATTGGAACCCACAAGTGCAGCCGTGCCAGTTGCTGTTGCTGTTGCTGTTGCTGTTGCTGTTGCTGTTGCTGTTGCTGTTGTTTGTGTTGGAGGGGCCGCGGCGGTGGGGGCGGCGGTCCCATCATTCTGGGCGACTGGCTCGGCGGCGTCGAATGTGACGTACATATTATGGAATGTCATGCTGGACCCGCGAACTGCTTGCGAATTTGGCGCAAGGTTGCTGCGGGTGAGATGCGGGGACGCCGAACTGTTGTCCTCCTGACAAGGGGGCGACATCCCTGCCTGCTGCTGGTCTCCCGTCCCCATGACTGCTCCAGGGGACACCAACGGATGTGCTGATGCTGATGTTGATGTTGATGTTGATGTTGGTGTTGGTGTTGATGTTGGTGCTGATGCTGGTGCTGATGCTGGTGCTGATGCTGGTGCTGATGCTGGTGCTGATGCTGGTGCTGATGTTGATGTTTTTTTTGGTGGCGGCGTAAAGACGTTCTTGGAGTTAGTGTTAGAGACTTTGTGCTGCCCAGGGGCCGTGGCCGTTGTTGTGGTGGGGGAAGCGGCGGAGGTATTGGGGGGAGGTTGAGTCGTGGGTGGGAACGGACATGTCTGGGAGGATAGTCCTAACAGACTACAATTGCTTACCATTCCGCGGAAGTCTGTGTACCCACTCGTTTTCGTTTTTTTAATGCGCGCGGCAATGTCGGCGCCTGTGTTGTGGTGTTGTTGTATGTTTTGATTTTAAATAAATTGATGTTCCTACTAGTACTTCGGCTAAAAAAGTTTGGTCTACAAGTTGGGAGGCTGGATCGAAGGCTAAAAAAACGCCGATCTCAAATTGGGTGTCGGGCAGGGTAACTTGTTGTGCCCAATGCAGTTGTTGAATTTTTGTTAAGAACGATTTGGGAGTGTCCAGTGAGTTGTTTTGGTGTTGTGGTCGATGTAGAACTTGCGGCCTTGGGAATCAGTGGTCTCTTGCCAGCCGGGAGGAAGTCCAGTTGATGCAGTTGGTGCTGTGGTTGCTGGTGTAGGTGTGGGTGTAGCAGTTGCCATAGGAACTGTCGTGGTTTGTTGTAGAATCTGTTGCGGTTGTTGTGTTTGTGTGGGGAAGGGCTGGGAATTCTGTGCGGGGAATGCTGTGGTTTGTTGTGCCGGGAATGTCTGCTGGGTTTGCTGTGGAGGGAAAGCAGTGGTTTGTTGATTTGGATAGGCAGTTGTTGTGGGCTGAGTGGGATACGTTGCGGCCGGCTGTGTGGGGAACTGCGTGGACATTTGAGGTGTGGTATAATTTTGTGTGGCATAATTTTGTGTCTGCATTGAAGGATACGAAAGTTGGGGTTGCTGAGTTTGGTATGATGTGTTTGATGAATATGTGTTTGCTTGAGGGGTGTATGTTGGTGTTGTGCCTGTCATAGGTGGATACATATTAGAAGGTTGAACCTAATAAAACATTTGAAAGGGAAAGAATAATGAAGAGTGTTTACTTGAGGGGTAGTGTAATTGGTATTATACGTTGTAGCAACTTTATCCCACCCTGGAACCGTGGAGCTCAAGGATGCCGAAGGTGAGGACTAAGCACAAGAAAAATAAGTCCCATTGGCGATTGCTTGGAAAACGTACTTTAATCAGAGCACTTAGTGCATCATCCCACTTCGGTCTGGACACTGTGTCTGGTGTATATCCCTGATTGAAGGAACCCCAGGGCTGAGCTGTTGTGGCATTCACTTGTTGTTGCACCACATTGGCTAAACCGGGGTATTGTTGGGAAGTGGGATATTGCTGTGTAGGAGTTGTTGGAGTCTGAAAAGGTGTGGTTGGTGGATAACCAGGAGTTTGGCTATAAGAAGTTTGGGTTCCATATTGAGTGGGTTGGCTCGTTTGATTAGGATACATTGCATTCGGAGTAGACTGGAATGATGGATTGGTTGCAGGTGGTGTCTGGACACCATATGTTTGGTATTGCATTCCAGATGGTTGTGTTGGTTGTTGCGAAAAGTATTGACCTGGTTGTTGTTGGGCACCTGGAGTTGGTTGAGGGAATGTAGAAGTAGGTGTCAGGAAAGGAGGAGTTTGCTGTGGTTGTGGGAACGTTGATGTCTGAGTGGGTGGTTGGGACACCATCGATATTTGCTGTGGTTGCTGCGGAAATATTGGTGCTTGTACTTGCTGAGGGAAGGTGGAATTCTGTGTGGCCAGCACCATTTGTGGTACTAATGGTGACGACTGTGTCGAAGCTGGGTTCTGAAGTGGTTGTGCTTGTACGGTAGTTTGGGAAGTAGGTACGTTGGTTGCCGAGACATTGGGCGAGGGATGGGAACTGACTGGAGTTTGTGTGTTCATTGGAGGGAAGGAGGATTGGGATGGCGTTACTGGGATTGCTACCTGTGCCGGAACCTGTACACTTTTTTTTTTCCCAATCGGCAATATAAATTACTAAGAAGGGTAAAAGAAGAAAGATTTACTTCAATACTGATTGGGGGTCAGGAAGGCCAATCAAGAAAGGTTCTCCATCCAAAGGACCTGCGTATATTGAGGGAATTGAAAAGTGCTATTTACACATACTTTTCATTCCTCTATTGATACCACCTTTCCTCTGAGAAATAAAAGGTAAATTGCCAAAGGTCATATCGCCTTCAAGTTTACAGGTTCCAGAAACAAGATCACAGATAAAATGGCACACTGCAGGTGAGCCATACTTTGTAAGTATCTGATCAATAGATGCCTGAAATTGGGCAGTTTAATGCACTACTTTCATTTTGGGGGGAATTACCACAGAAGTTCCAAGATCAGCACCAGTTTTAGGGTTTTTTAATTTAAATATTATGGACTCTGATGCTAAGCCATGAAGCGAATTTTGTACTTTAAGGGGTTCCAGTTGAGGCCATGACCACTGTGGACAGGGTGGCAACTTCTTATTTTGCTTGACATCACTGTGGGGTTGAGTATGGATCGATTTAGGCAATAAACCTTGTGTAAAGGTACTCCAGGGCTGGTTCTACAGTCATGTCTTTGGGATTTGCAGACACGTTCAAGAAACCAATTACGATCTCAGATAGAAGTTCCATCTCGACATCAGCTTCGATGGAGCAGGCCCCAGTGCTGTTTCCTGGCTAGAGAATGGAAAAAAAAAAAATACACAGGGAGCCTAATAAATTACAGTTGAACAAGGCAGACATAAGTGTGAGGGCCCTATTGCAACAGTAAGAAGGTCAAGAGCACAAGACCCCAGAATAGTATCCTGACTGTTGCACAAAGCTGCAGTTAAAATATAAAAAATTCGAAAAAAAAGGGTTAATGGAACGAAACCTAAGTTCAAGGACTTTTGTGTGAGGAGATCAAGGCGTGTAACTTCGTAGTAGAATGTCTCTGTTGGGTTCCTAAATTCAAACAAAACAAATGAAAACTGAAACACACGCTCAAAAGACCACTGCGTGAAAGTCTCTGAAATAGCTATCATGAACAAAGGTATTCTAAGAGAAACGAACGAAACCTAGTTTTGCAGATTCGGTTTTGAAATTTTGAGTGTTGTCCCACGTGAGTTTCACATGGCCCTCAACTCCTACATTAAAACCCCTGCAAATGTGTTGGATTTTGGTGTTTGTCTTTTGGTTACCCGGCAGCGAAATGGCACAAGCGAACACGGAACCGAAACATTTTTTGTGCAATTTAATTTGTTGCCTGAGTCAGCTGTCTCACATGGAATGATTATTCTTGAATCGCCCTGCCGCATCTACACAAGGCTCTCCTTCTACGCTGTCTCCAATCCTCAATCCAAAACCCCCACTTCACTTAAATCTCAATCACAGAAAAGCAGAACCTGCCAGGGTGATCTTTGTTGACAAACTTAGTGATTTTTGGCACACAAAGGTTTGCACCTGTGGAGGTTGAGTTGAACAGGTAGAAGTTTTGCTGCACTTGCATGAGTGGAACAAAAAAAAAGAGAATTAAAAAAGTGAGCCACATTTTGGAAGAACACAAAACGGGACCACTTTGTGCACAGATTGGGCACCTGGAACCCCATTTTACTTCAGGGTGTGAGTATCCTGAGAGCAGCCGAACACCCCACAGCCACAGCTCTCTGGACGAGTGTCTTGCCCACCCCTACATCCTTCTCCACCCCCGTGCCATTTTGGTAACAGCAACCAAGGTGTAATGTTGCCAAAACATTTCCAGCCTCAGAAGCCCTCCAGTAAAATGACAATGCCTGGTTCATGTCCTTGTTGACACCATTGCCATCTTGGTAACACAAACCAAGGTTGTACATTGCCTTGGCATTTCCAGCCTCAGAAGCCCTCCTGTAAAGTGACACTGCCTGGTTCATGTCCTTGTCAACTCCATTACCATTTTGGTAACAGACACCAAGGTTGCTCATTGCAGTGACATTTCCAGCATCAGAAGCCCTCCTGTAAAGTGACACTGCCTGGTTCATGTCCTTGTTGACTCCATTGCCATTACTGTAACAAAAACCAAGGCCATTCATTGCAGAGGTATTTCCAGCATCAGCAGCCTGCTGAAGAAGGGACACAGCCTTACTGGGGTCCCTGTCCACACCATCTCCACCAAGAATACATGCACCAATGAGTGACATCATGGGAGAGTGCCAGAGTGTGGTTGGTTCCTTGTGTGCCATACAGCCCACCATCTGAAGGAGACCACATGAAGGTTTCTCCAAACAGCAGGCAGTCCACAAAGCAACAAAATATTCACATACCCCCTGTTTCTGCCCCTGACCAATTATAGATACTGAAGCAATGAGTCCATCCCACTCTTTGGTAATACTCATCATTTCCTCCACTTTCTCTTCAGATTGGTCTGGTGACAGGCATGCCACCCTTTGACAATAGTCTCGCATTTCTGAAATGGGACTGGAGATGGCATATGAAAATGCAGTTGACAAGTTTGGTGGAATGAGTTGATGCAGTGCAACATGATCATCGGCGAAAAAACGGAGACTATAAAGAAATAGAAGGCCTGGAAGGTAACACAGCTCTTCCTGAATCTGAAGCTGTGATGCCACTCTTCCTTGGGATGACATTGTATTAGCTGCAGTATTCATTCTATTTGAAACATACTGTGGCAACTCTCAAATTGTTCGAAAGCATCTGAGACAAGGTGGATTGCCATCTCAATGTTTACTTGCTCAAACTCCAGAAGGGCCTGAAGCATCAGTTTGCTTCTGGGAGGTTGCTCATCTTTTCTTGTTGGTATTTAACAATACAGAGACAAATTTAAAAAGGTAAATAAAGAAAGTTGGAAAATAAGTTTGTTGGGGTACTTACATGTGCAGGTAGTGAGCTGGTCACTCCACATTCGTTTGTACCTGTCTTCTGAGCATGAGTCAATGATATTCTTCAAAAAAACGGATGCTGGAGCTCGATAATTGGATGGCTGTTCTGACCTTGTTAAGTCCAAAGTGGAGGCCTTTCCTTGTAGCAACTTGATACAGTTCTTGATAGGGTGTTCATCAAAACTGATGTTACAAATGTGCCTCATCCTGATTGCACTTAAAACTAGTTCAGGGAGAGATATTCGGTGGCTCTGGTTAATGGCTCTCTCAAATTCTAGATCTGTGTGTGTGAACAAAGCCTGCCCTGAGACGATTGCACATATTCTCTTTCTTGTCACATGGTCAAGCATAGAGGTCAAACCTTGTTGCCCACCAGAAGGAAGTAAGTAATGCAGAATCAATAAAGCTGGTGAGAAGAATGGCTCAATCTCAAGAGCTTGGTGGAGAGTGTCCACACAGTCCTTTGTTGTTGAGTCTCCAGTCATAATCTGGCAAAGAGCTTTTGTTGTAAGGGTTCCTTTGTAAAATGCCCATCAGACATAGGTTGACAGCATATATTTACTAAAAACTCTAAAACGAACCTGCATTGCTGGGTACAATGAAAGTATAAAATGAGAGCAGCTGCCAAGGATTTGGTTCTGGCATAAGAGTTTCCAGCAGGTTGAATGCTTCCATAAGAGGAATCCTTTTTGTGGGGTCATACTCCAGCAAGCTACGGACAAGGTTGCAGAACTCCCTTGGGAATGCTGGTGGTCTCATTGGAAATTGCCCCTCACTCTCGACTGAAAAGACAATCTGGCCAGTTGGGCCATATGCTGCTGGGTAACCTGGTAGAGGATGTTGACCACGCATTGCCAGTTCAAACAAAATGCATCCAAGTTCAAATGAAGGTTGCTGTTTTGGAAAAGTGTGTGATTGAATCATTTGATGTTAGTGCATTTGGCTGTGGAAGTGCACCTTTTCACAAGGTAAACTTGGACAACGATCTGGGTGCTGTATGTGTAGTGCAATCCCGTTGAGAATTTCAGGGGCAAGGTGAAGCTGATTGCCCACTGTCCCAAAATACACTGTTTCCCTCTCAAGTGACCTGTTTGGGAATTTCTTAGCGCACCCAAGGTCAATCACAATTGCCTGCTCTTTATTCTGTTTTTTGGTTAAATGCTGCTAGGTGGGGTAAAACACACCGAAGAGACAACGATGTTGTCCAACTTCATGTCAAAATGAATAGTTTGGCTAGTGAGGAGATGAACAAGGCCTGCACAGATGTCCCTTGAGTACTTATGAACAACACACCAGGGTGTTGCTGTGAGAGATTGAGTGCCAGTGGGTTGGTGGAGGTTTTTCAGGAAATGGTCGAGTGTCTCAGAGTGATACTCGAGGACAATCCACACGCATGCGTGGAACCTGTTCCTCATTTTATCAAGTGCCATCTCCTTTGGAACGGGTGGAAGCAGGTCATAATACTCCTGAGGGAGCCTGTCCGTGAAGTGACAGAAGTACTGGTTCACATTTGGGTGTGGGTCAAGTGTTGACAACACCAGATATTCATTCTTCAACCAATGTCAATCAGTAATAGGAAAACAGTGAAAAACATTTTAAAGAACACACCTCAAAGGCATTTGAGACTGAACTCGTGTGTACACCATAATTGAAGGGCACTTTGAGTACGTACGATTGATCCCTAAAGAACTCCGGGTGGCCCTCCCCAATGCACTTCACCTCGTATACAATTCCTTCCAGGTCACATCAATTGTTGTA
>JAHLWZ010000564.1:37654-69379 GCA_020536535.1 Pelomyxa schiedti | reverse complement strand
TTGCCTTCCACACACCCAGCATTACCCTCTGCCGTTTTGGGATCATCTGTTGTTCAGTCTGCAGTCTTTGACATGGCCACCCTCATCAACAAACGCTCCTCATTTGTTGCATAAAATAAAGCTCACTCCCAGCATTTTCCTTTTTGAGGTCCGGTGTTTGTGTATTAGAAAATGTACAGACAACCCAAGCTGAATGGAGGTAGGACAATGAAGAAAAAAAATTGTTTTTCACTCCCAGTCAATCTAAGTCAAAGCGACTGGTACCACGCAGAGAAGAAATCACTCTTTTCCAGCATCAAATGTGGTGAAAAAACACATTTGGGCTGAGATTCCACAGTTCTGGTCCAGAGATTATTTGGAATTGCTTCCAGTACTTCTTTGTGGGGTCCACTTTTATCTTGGACTCGATGAATGCTTTCAGGGTTGGTGTAAGTTCAAGTTCTGTTGCTGCTAGAAAAGTGTATATCCCTATGTCTAAGCTTAGTTTGGAAAACAAATGGTAGAAAGAGAACCATCTTCATTCTGAAATAATCCTGCCTCAAAAAACTCAAGACACTGTTTTACTAACTCAGCTAAATTGGTGGTTGTTGCCACTTGTATACAATCTACAATCCGAAGAGTTGAGAATATTGCAGGAGAAGAGAGGAGGTTACCTATTGCTCGGCTAGGAATCTCAGGATTGTCCCTATACTCTTCCCCTTAGGTTTTTGTTATCAATAAAGACAAAATAGACAGCAAAGTACTTTTTACGCCAGGAATAAAAAAGTAAGTTCTCTCAGCCTTTCCAGATGTGTTGATATCACATTTACAACACCCGATGGCCGTGAGGAACATCCATTCCCAACCATGGCCTTGTTCCTTGAGTGTATCAAAACTCACAAACCCTTGGCGTAAATCTAAAATAACCTTTAACCATCTCAATGTATATTCTTTCTTACCAGGATGAGGGCGGAATGGAGTACTTGCAAAAATTGCCATCAATAAAAGGGAACTGGGCAACATAAGCGAACTACACATCTCCAATGTATTCCCCCTCATAGAATTCAATAGCTCAATTTCTTTTACCCAGGTAAGCGGCTGCAAAAAGTAAGTAAAAAAAACTTTCTTTGAAAAAAGATCGAACACGACACAGCTGCAAAAGGAAACGGCAGATAGATCCGCATGGCATTTGGGAGAGGGATGAAGTAGGCCCAACCTAGGTCATTCAGTATATTACCAATCTGTATGAGCTTTTCACCTTTTTTTTTTTTTTTTTTTGTTAGGGTGTTGTTTATTTTGGAACTCAGTACTTGAAGGAATCTCAACTACTTGCGCTGTAATCCATTTCATTGTAGGGGCATTGCACAAGAGTTTATATAGCTTCAGCACCATTTTTCGCCCCTGGATTTTCTGGGATTCAGAACATCTGTTTATCGTGAATGGAAACCAGGTTCATAATTTGTTGTTTACAGATTGATCGATGATTCCCAGGCTACTTTTACAATATCAGCCATATAAGGAAATAGCTCTGAACTCCTACAGAATTCTTGGAGACTAACCGTTTTGTGAGTTTTAGGCCTTTTTGTCCTTCAAAACGCAGGTACCTGTGCAGAAAAACCTTGAAGAGAATGGGCTTTCCATACAATGCCCCAGCCACCTGTTTCATCCATTCCCAAATTTTTTTGGGTACAGTGCCGAACATGTTCTCCTCAGGTGCTGTGCCAAAAAAGTGTTCCAACAAATGAAATGCCACTGAAGGACAGACAATTGATATCTGAAAAAACAGTTTTTTCACAAAGATAAGAACTAAAAGGATAGAAACTCACAAGGATATAGTCATAAAACTCTAGAGAAAGAGGTGCCCGACGGAGGATAAGAGGATTTGTGCAGGAAATGATCAATGTAATATGATGGTCTTCAACCAGCTCCTGAAATACTCTATGGAATTGCATGAGTGGAAGGAGCTGAAAAAGCTAAACATACTGAAATGCCTTCTCAAACAAACTTGGATCTTTTGTGTGCTTCACGCCACAAACGTATAAACCACCTTGCTCAGTCAACCCTTTTTCCTTCCTAAAAAACTCGAAGACCTCTTCAGTGCTTTTTCCTGAATGTGTTTATAAATAGCATGCCACCAAAGTACCACACATACCTTGAATGTACATAAGGAATTTCTCAAATGGTATCAGACGGCAATTCCAATTTGGTCTGCCTTTCTTTACCTCTGTGACGAGCTGTTTGACACTGGAAATACAATCTGTTTGGTCACCTTTGGGTTTTTTAAATTTGGAAGCAAAAAGGTAAAAGGAGGAATACCCAAAACAGTGTATATCTTGGGGGTGTCTACCCCTTTGTTTGAATGACAGAATCTTTTCAGCTATGGTGCAACACTCATACTGCTTGAAGTTTATCTTGGTGCAGTCATCGGGCCAGTGGTCCCAATACTTGTGCTTCTGGGCATTATCAGAATTTGCATCAACTTCTGCTGGAAGTGCTGCTACTGGCGTTGTTGCCGCGGAAGGATGTTTGCACCCTGGCCAGTTTGCTTTGGGTGGGAACGAGAATTAGCCATGAAGCAGTGCCTCTGCGGGAAGTCCACCTCTATCCGCCCGGACCAGTACAGCACCGCGATCGCGAGCAGCAGCCTCTGCTCCAGCGACACCTCGCGGCCGGACACTTATCTCACCACATCCAAATTTTCCTTCTTTTTTGTGAAGACCCCGGCAACCACAATCCCAAAGCACCTGAATGGATACCTTGTATGCTTCTCCTTCTCACTTCATTTTCCTAAAACCTGTTGCAGTCAAATTCAGTTCTGAGGATGCATCTGTACATGATAGTATAGAAGATAACTACCCCCAACAACTTCGTTTAGTGGCAGCAGATGATAGCGACTTGTGATACATACCATGCCCACCACATACCGTTGCCATGTGCAGAGTGTTGTAGAGACTAAGAATTTTGTTTCGTTTAGAAAACCAAATTTTATTATCCAAGTCGACCTAGATACGCCACAGGTTAAATGAGCCGCAACAAGGCAACGGCAGTGGTAATTTACTTGCGTGCTGTGCCATAACTATAACGAAAGGTTATAACCCAACTCCACAATAACAGAGATTTCCAGCGATACCTCCAGACTCATCGACCACGTCCACGCCCCCTTCCTCTCAGTCTCCGCCTCTCGCTCGTCACCAACCAGCGCAGCAGGCGACCCATAATCGCGATGAGCAGCCGCCGGCCTGTCCTCCAACCACCTTGCTGGGTGCGAGGGACCGACCTCATTTTTGTTCGCCGTTACACCAGGCATCGCCCACAGGAGGCTTGAGGGCACACAAGAGCACACCAGAGGCAATTATGGGAGGCGGGGGCGGTGTGGGATTACGCCTGAGTGCAACCGGGGACCTCCCTCGTGGTTCTATTTCTGGTTCTGGTTCTGGTTATGTATATACTCACTCAAGGAACCAGAATAATCCTGGTTCTTATATGAATGCAAATGTTGCAGAAACTGGCCCTGCTGAAAAGCCTTACAGGCCTACATATTCCACCACTAAGAAAAGGTTCCAGTCTGTTGCGGCAAGGGCTAAAGCTGGAGGCGTCAATCAGGCACCAAAACAGCCACTGTTAGAGACTCCCGTATTGGTTATATCACAGCCACCGGCTTCGTCAGCTCCTTCCCCACCAAATTCCATTCCAGCTACTACTACAGAACCTGGGAAAACTGCTGCATTACAACCGGCAGTTGAGCTGGACAAAGTTGTATCTGTTTCACCTCCACTTGGGGTAAAGACACCTTCAGTAGGGGATTCCATTTCCAGCACTGATGCACAAGCCCCCACTGCTCCAATGCTGGTAACCACAGGGGTTCCAGAAGAAGAAAAGCCCAAGTTGAACCTGCGCGAGGTTGCAAAGCATGCCCTGTATGTCAAAAATTCAGGGGGGTCCACAGTTGACGCCAAAGTGCGCATCTCCAAGTTTCTTGCATAGCACTTAATACCTTTAGATAATTAGGAGACTGAATGTTACAATTTGCGACCTTCAGCAACAAGTTCGGGTTATCAAAACTGGTTGGTTACTTGAGTGTATAAAAGAGATCATTTATTTTCCCCAGAAAACCTAAAGCTGCGAAAAGAGCGAGATCTACTCAAAACAAACTTGAAACATTCGCAATCAAGATATGTTGCCTTGCAAAAGAAGATAAATCCTCTGGGTACGTTTCTCCTCTAAAATGTGCCAAACCAACTCGAGATTTAGATCTCCCAGCAGATGAACCTCTGCCAAATGGTTTTGTGAACTCAACTTCCTTCCAAATTTACCCCATTTCAGACGAAATCTCTCCAGCCGAGGTGCCTCGCACAGAAAGCCCCTATGAGTGGACATTGAAAAAAGAGGTAAAGTCTTGTCCCTGCAGTTGGAGAAACATATGTTGGCAGGGAGGCTCAATTGTTGCCGTGATGGAAGCAACTGCACCTACAAAAGGTCCTGAACCGCGCCCAAGAAAGTTGACAGAACAGGAACAGTTGAAACTGCAAAAAAATTTGGAGGTACACCTCCCCCAAATATCATGGTTGACATTGCACAGTTTTTGCAGTCTTTGGCTCTTCTTTTTACCAAGGGTGGGATTGTGATGGGCCCTTCAGGTGCGGTCAATATGAAGCAAGCAGCTTCTTCTGTTCCCACTCCCTCAGCTTCAACTCCGTCTCCACAAGCAATGAAACTGATTTTTACCCCAGCCGGCACTGTTTATGTTCCCGTTGAACAAATTGACCAACTACCAAAACCCAAAAACACAAAATCGGCCCCACGCACCACCAAACCTTCAACCAACACCAACACCAACACTACTTCCGGCACCAAAGCACCACCTCCCACAAACAACAACAAGCCCTTGCCCGCAGAGCCACCTCAACAGCCACCACAACCACAACCACAAGCACACCAGCAACAAGAGCCCAATAAACAACCACCTCAGGCGGAGCCGCCGGTTCCTCAAACATTGCAAGTAGAGAAAGCAGAAATACCCCCACCAACAACCAATTCACCAAAACCGGGGGTCATTCCAACAACATCAATCCCCCAGCCAGAACAGCATATAGCCGCACCCCTTGAACAAAACAACAACCAGCCATTACCGGAGGTCATCCACACAAAAACACCAGCCGTTCCATCTGAATCCCAACCTGAGCCTATCTCACACCCCACAAACAACAACACAGCAAACAGTGAGTCCGGCATACAGCCACACGAGAAGCCTAATAATGACACCATTAACACACAAACCCCACCCAGTAATCAACAATCCTTCACACAAGAACAACCACAACCAACACCGGAACCAAGCAACAAGGAGGCAAAGCCCTCCAACAACCCATAACACACAGAAGCAGAACACATGCACATAACTTGTAAGAAAGAAAAGGGAGGAATAACAAACAGTATTTCTTATGTCTATCAAAAAGAAATTGATTTCAGTGTTTCCTTGTAAAGGGGGTTGTAACACTGTAAGGGGTAAGGAAAATAATGGAATGATGACTCACGTAGAAACTTGTAGGTCGTTTATCAGCACTGATGCGGGTTCATTCTCTTCATCCTGAAAGGAAATGAGAATTGGGTACATAGGTTGATATCACTCACCTTTTCAAGTTCAAAGTTGAATAGTTCCTTGACAAACACACTTGACAGTTCCCCAACATCGCCAGCTTTCACCCAATCAGGTTCTTCTTTATTGTCATTATTTCTGTTACGGGTAAGAGTGAGACCTTGTGAGCACCGGTCAAGTACCCCTTTTTTGGAATCATGATTCTATGTTCCGGCGTGAGGCCCAAAGAGTTGACAAAAGCGATTTGCATCACTTTCTCGACGGGAGTGCGCTCAATTCTGCGTATTTGGGATATTGTTGTTTTCGCAGAGAGAGTATTCCGCGGAGGCCCGCGCAATTTCATTCCAGGTCTCACATCAGAAACAGAGAGAGAGACGCCGGTCAGTGCGCATGTAACTCTGCCATCACCCAAGAAGCATGGAGAGCCGCTCCAGTCATCAGTACCTCTTCCATATGGCTGACTGGTAATGCAGATCCACGGAGGGTCCATTGGCTTTATGCAGCTCTTGGATGCATTCTCGATCAGTTCTTGTATTTGTTTCGTCTGGGCCAAAGATATGGCCGATTTCCCGCCCTTGGTCTTAATATAAGGGTTTGCACCATGCTTCAGCAACAAGCCGACAGCACCGACACTTGAACGGCGTATGGCTTTGAAAAGCAGCAATCCTGACCTTCCAGTGTCGGATTCAACTCTGTTATATTTGTGTGAGTATCAGAAGAACAGACCCAAAGTCCCTTAACGGGAAGAAAACGGACCCAAAGTTGATTGCACGCAGCTTTGTCCCCATTCCGTCAAGAATGGAGGCCATTCGCTCCTCATCCACAGTGACTTGTGCATTGCGTGGCTTGAAGCACGCCAACAAATCCCGCGCTACATAACTGTTTACATACTCCTCAGATAATAAAGAAAACTCTAGAGTTTTGGGCGTAAGATAGCGAAACCCCAATCCACCCACTATATTAATAATAATCTACTTATATCACAAGACACCAGGAGTCCCAACGTAGTAAGTAATAATAACATAGAGGGAAAAAGAGTACTTTTTCTGAGGGGAATGAGCAGGGAGTACCAGGCCAGGCACACCCTCAGGCAGCTCCCCCACGTCGCCGCATAGTCCCCCCCGACCCCCAGCCGCTGCCCCGGCCCCCCGCGCCCCCCGCACGGGGCCACGGCAGCAGGGGGGGCCTCCCGCTCCCCCACGCCCTCCCCCTTCCTAACACCCAGGGCCGTGACCCAGTCCAGCGCCGCCCTGACCCCCTGCCCGCTCACCTGCTCCCCGAGGTGGTTCCCCTGTGTCCCTGTCCCTGTCCCTGCGGCAACAGCAGTGGCTGGTGCCTCCCTCGTGGCTCCACGCCCCTCCCCGCTGCTGCTGCTAGTACGAGTAGCAACCGCTGCGCTCGCGCTCATGGGAAGCAAGCGGGAACAACAACAAGGCCTTCTCCGTGTGATGTTTGAATCGCCGCAATTTTTTTGAATTTGGTGGTTTTCGGGGCGTTTGATGATGGACGGGGAAGGTGACGGTGGTGGAGTACTGCGCAAAAAGGTGGTACTTTTGGGACCTCAGTCAACTGGAAAATCGTGTGCATAGTTGGCTACTCTTGTGTTTTTCTTAGAAGAAGTCCGTCGCTCACTCACACGACTCAGTACATTTTTTCGGGCACTTGGGTATTTGTATGGGTGCGTTGAGGGGGCACAAAACCGTTATGGGACAATGCACTCTGATGGAAGTGTGCTCAAACTCAGGGCCAGTGTTGTGAATCTCTTTGTTTCATTAAACATTCAGAAGCCAGGGTTGCTGCCACCTGATGTAAGTGCTTATGCTTTTCTTTTTTGTTTTTTGTATCTAAGTGTTTTGCTGTTGTTACTCCTCAACATTCCTGTAAGATTTTAGAATGCTTAGGGTCACTGGATACAAGTACATTCTCCAAGTTGTATGACCTTTTGAAAAATGACCCTGCTGTTAAATCTATCCTCACTAATGTCTGCTTTCATTATTTCATTTTTTTTCTCTGACTGCTTGCTCTTCAAGTATCATGAACTGGGACTTCACCTAACACCTCTAGCTAGTTTCGTTTCATCATCAGATCTCCTTTGGAGGCTATCCCAGCATTCTCCTCTTACTACAATCTGGGAAGTTCTGAGTTCTGGAATTCCCAGTACTGGAATTCACACCTGGGAAATGGACATTGAAGGAAGCGGAGTATTAGTTCTTGATGTGGGAGGGACTCCTCCCCAACGCAAGAAATGGATCCACTGGTGGATGAATATTCAACTTCGTGTCGATTTATATATTCTAGTTATGACGATGTCTCCGCTGTCCTATTCTTTGTATCCTTAACTAGCTATGATGAGCTCACGGCTGACTCACTCCCACAGTATTATTTCTTTTTTCATCTTTCTTTTTGTCACATTGTATCAGACTTGATGATGCCGCTTCATTACTAGCTTCTGTTTCTAAATCAGAACCACTCAGAGAAAAACCTATCTTTCTTCTACTCTCGATGCTAGATCAATTTAAGCTAAAGCGCATCTCTGTCCCAGTGAATCTTGATTGGCCTCCAGCTGAATTTTCCTTGTGTTACTCGATGCCTTCCGCGGTGAGGGCTACCATTGTATACCCACCACAACCAGGAGTCCTTTGCACCTCTGAACTGTCCTCTGCATTTCCTCTTTGGTCAGAGGTGTGAGTTTCATCAATCTCAGGTAGCAGTTATAATGCTTGCTGCTTACAGATATTCGAATGGCTAGACATGTTTGACCTTTGTAAGATGAGACTTGTGTGCCGCACTTGGAAGAATGTATCAGATCAACATCGAAGAGGTTGGCGTAGACACTGTGAAGCACTTTGTATGAAACCTATTAATACACGTAGCCTCGCCGAGCGACACTCTGCTTACTCTGGTACCGCACTTCCCACTTCTTCAACACTTATGCCTAATCTTACTTCAGCACTTGTACAGACAGAGTGTGAAGAGAAAATTGCTTGCATTGTGGTATTCCACTGGCAGCCGGATGTCAAGAGGATCCTATGGGCACTTACGCGAAACTTGGAATGCAACCAATTGCAGAGGGTACATCCTATCCTGCTAAATAACACGAACCTCTCAGATGTGGGCATGGCGACTGGGCTAGTATGTGATAGGTGCCAATTTCTGGACAGGGTCAATTCGATGTCTGGCAAGACCATCAACTGGGACTCTATCGCTGACAATTACTACGATATTCTTGCTGACAAAGTCTCCGCCATCGATCTTCCATTTTGGAAAAGGATGGCGAGAGAGGCATGCACTTCTTGTGGAAACAACCAGATTCTCGAAGTAATGGCCGGCACTGGGAGAGTGTCTATACCCTTGGCAATTGATGGAGCCGCTGCGCACCGTGTTGTTGTTGCAGTAGACTATTGCAACTCTATGCTTCGGAAGCTTAGTGAAAAAGCCACAAACGTTTCCCCTAGGGGAATCATTGAAACTATGTACCAGGTTGAATCCAATAAACCGTACCTGCTTAATTTAACCCTCCTTAGGATGCCAGAAAGCTGGACCTTGGTGAAAGAAAATTCAAAATTCGGACTTGTATTTATTGCTTTGAATAGTATTTCCTGGAAATGTCATCCCGCACTATGACAGTTACTGCTCTTGCTCGGCATCTAGCTCCGCATGGAACTCTGATTCTCACTCTGCACAATCCTACAGTCAAGCGGGAATCGTACAAGAATATTAGCCAATCCGGAACTGAACCAAAGGACCCGGAACTAGCTGAGGCTGATTCACACTTCCGGAAGCATCGAGGTACCAATCTCACAACACCCGGCAATTGAATGTGATATCCCAACAAGGTATATTCCAAGGGGGAACTATCTGAATGCAGCCGGATAGCAACTGGCGAACAGTACTATGTGGATTGTGCCCGAGGTTGTAGTGTCTCACTACCCATCAAGTTCGAACTGGTTGAAAAGCAAGAACTGATTGACACGGCAGAGGAATGTGGCCTAGAACTCACCAAGACCCTTGGTGGATACAACGATGAAGAATACAATCCCACTACCAGTCCATTTATCGTTCTCTGTTTCACTAAACCCGGCCCTACAGACTTGTAAAAGTATTTAAAAACACAAAAAATTCCATTTTGTTCACCTCAGGTATTGATACACAAAATTTCTTATTTTTGGAGTGATTAGTGTTACAGTCTATGTTCCTGGCGTGATTGAAGTAGTGTAATGACCTTGGTGTGACAAGAGGGACACAGGAATTTGTCCCTAAGTTTGGTGAATGACATGTCTCCAAAAGGTGCCTTTCAAAATAATGAGTACTTGTTTGCGAAAAGGATGATTTGTCTACCTTGCATAGGGAGCAACAAAAGCACTTGGAGTGGCAGTGTTTTCCTTCGGCATTCACAGCAAATGAAGAAGCCGGAATTGGTTCATGGCATACAAAGCACACGGTGTTCTGCATCCGCCGGGAATAACAACCAGTGCAGTAGAATTTGCCTTCGGTCTGTATTTTTGGTGAATTTTTGGTGCGCTTTGCAAGACAATTATAATAGTATAGGCTGCGGCATAATGACACTGGTCAGATATATTTTTAAGAGCCATACCATGCCGAAACTAGATGGAATCTTGATACCGCAGGTAACGCATAAAATGCAGTCGTTATGCACTCGCCGGTTTAGACCAGGAATCTATGTTTGTGTTGGTTTTACAGAATTGAAGAAATCACATACAAATTTATGGGGTGTGGAAGCGGTCACAGGCTTGTTACATGACATACAGTTTTCTGTGTTGGTGGAGCCTGGAGGCACCACACTGCTATTTCTTAAGTGAGTGGAAGGCGGACTGGCTGAAGCTGTTGTCGGTGGAGCCTTGACGGTTGCGGTGCTGTACCCCTGTGGTTTAAGGACCTGAGGAGGAGGGGTCTGTGACCTTGGTGTCTGAGGCTGGGTGGGACTCGTGGAATTTGTTGAGTTGGAATTGGTGGAAGTGAAAACAGCTGAGATATCTGGACGTGGCGGTGGTTGGGCTGACAGTGCAGACTGTAGCATTTTATAAAAAGAGGCTTGCTCTCTTTGCTGCACATATTCGGTTGAGGCATGACCGGTTTCTGGTTGTTGGACAACTGATTCTGGTAGGTTTTCTACGTCGGTGAGAAGTTCCTTCAAAGAAGACTGCCGGCGTTGCTTGTGTTTCAGTATCTTGTTCCTTATTCTGTTGTCCTTCAATAGCTGCTGGTGCAGACGTTGGCGTTCCTCTTGTTGTTTTCGAAGTTGGTGAAACTGTACAACAGCCTCTTGTTTGAGTTGTTCCGAAGTCAAGTGATTGTACATGTTAGATTTTCTTCTTTGCAGCTGCGTGATTTTTTGCTGTTGTTGCTGCAATTGCTGAATTACTTCAAGCTGAGATTCGAGGGGTATGGTTTCAGCGAGAGCTCTTTCTTTCTCCTCTCGTGATCTTCTTTTTGGGGTACTGTGGAGTGAGGCCTGGAATTGGGCATAGTCATCATTCCCATCATCAGCTACAGCCTCCACATGAACTGCAGAGAGTTTCGTAGGTTTGATGTTGACTACTTCATGCAATTTGGGTTGTAAGGCCAACTCCTGGGAGTGCACTTGGACTGTTTCTTGTTGAATTTTTTTTGGTTCTGGAAGTTCCACATTCTCAGGTACCTGAACTTGAAACCTTTTTGTTGGGGGAGGAGCCACTAGTGTGTATAGGGGTACAGTCATAGCAGATGACGGCGGTCTAATGTTTTCACATTGGCTGGGGGGTGGAATTAGCTCCATAGTTGTTTTGGAAGGCCGGATCATGATAGATAGTGGTGGTCTTGTACCTTTTATCAATGGGGGTTGAGGATTTAGCCCCCTCATGCATTCTGGGGAAATTGGAGCGTGAACTTTAGGGTTATTATAGTTACATGGTTGGGGTGGAATAGGAATTGATTCCACAAGGAGTGCAGGCGGTTGAACAGGGAGACGAGGAGGGTGCGAGGCCGGAATTGTACCAGGAGCTGTAGTATTGCCTCTTCTTTGGTGCCTCAGGCTTAGCAAGGCTGTTGGAGTAACTCTGACAGGACACACGGATTGTGAACGAAAATGCATTGGCGCGGGAGAGGAAGGGTTTGAGGAATCAACTTTGTGCGATAGGTGCTGCAAAGGGCTGCAGGGGCACTTGGCTTCATTACTATGTATCGAGGTTATTGAATAGGAATGTAAGAGGGATATTTACCCGAAGACACAGGTACAAATCGGGATAGGGAGATTGTTTTGCGCCATGTGAGGAGGAGCTACAATTACAGTGAGTGGAACACGCCGATTGGTGGCACGGACCGGGGATGGTGGAACTGGTGGAAAGTACAAAGGAGGAACAATTTGAGGAGGACTAGGCCAGCGAGAATGGAAGGAGAATAGTCTAGGAGGCATTTCAGGCAGGGAGAGGATAGGGGCGTGAGGAGTTTGAAGAGGAGGTCTGAGGGAGAGAATTTCTTGTCTGGGCCCTGGAGAAGTGTGTTATTTTCTCTTCGAATAGGGTGAGGTGGCACTACTTTTGGGAATGTGAAAAGGAACAGCGGGGCATGTCGAATGGGAACCGCAAGTAACAGTCATTTCAGATAAAGAGAAATTCATCTAGTTGAACGGATGAGTGACTGAATAGTATGGTAGCCTACTTGACATACTTTGGTTACACTCTCGAAGGGAAAAGGAAGGGTAGGGGGAACATCAAGCGGTTCACAGTAAGGGCACATGAAGCACCTACTGTGCCAAAAGAACCTTTCTCCCGGCCTCTCTGTTGTTGTGCGTACAATGTACTCTTCATCATCTATGAGTTGGTCGCAAGTGAGGCAAGATGGAGTTGTGTCTTGAAACATCTGCTGTGGTCAATTCGATATTAAATTACATTTAAATTACCCTTTTATCATTTGCTTGCATTGCGGAAACGGTATAATCAAATAACTGTATTAGCTTAGTTTGATCAAAGGATGTCCTTCAGAAACGGTACATTACAACTGGAGCACTTTGGAAACTGCTGGCTATAATCACTTACAGAAAGAGGTGCATCGCAGTGAATGCATGAAACGCAAGCGGCATGCCATAGGGAGTCTTTTACAATACAAGTTTTCGATTCTACCGCGATTTCCATTTCGCATTTGGGACATATTGGCAGAGCGGACACTTCTGGGAAGGTAATATCTACCAGAGTGAATTTTTGACAAATTCAGGGAGGGGTGTACCGGATTCTGACACTATGAGAGGATGGGTAGAAAGAAGGAGCTTGAAAGTAGGTGTTACCAAAAATTGCTGGAATGAATCTAGTATTCAAATTGGTCTTTGGTGTTACAGATATCATCACAACTACCTGACTGCATCATTTTCCGCATCTCTTCCTGGGCAGAGTCAAAAATATCCAATGGGAAATTATCTGTTGTTCATAGTCAAACCATATTTAAGCCGGGAAACTCTGTCTACTTGAATTCACTTTGGCAGTGATAGAAGAAAGGGTAGTGCCAGGAATATTAATTTGCTCCGGTGAGTCTTCGCAGATGAAGTGCGTGAATATATCCATTACCATCTCTTTCCAGGCATCTTGGAAGGGTTAGTAACTGAAAACTACAGTGCACTCACCTGTCCGCAAATTGTTGGCACGAGACTCATTCTTAAATAAATGCGCTGTAGATTTTAATAACTCAACAGCATCATAAAAATCAAGGACTTCACTGCACCGCTTTGTTTCAAGATACAGAGAATAAGCCTCCTTATAAACCGGATTTTTCAGAACCTTTCCGTGACGTTGGTTATGGTCCGTTGGCATAAAAGCAGTATGATAGAAATTAATTGGCCCGCATACTATTTGCTTTTTAACATGCAAGATATACCTGAGAAAGAGTGATGGAATTCAGCTTTGGGTTTGACTTGGCTACCTCAGTTGCCCCCACGTCAACAACCACAGCTGCAGTTGCCTCGCTCGGCTTCTCAGAAGCAATTGTCAATTTCCTCCCAGAACCGGCCCCGCCACTACTAGTTTTGCTGCCACCACTATTCCCAACACCGGAGCCAGAACCAACAACAGTAACAGTGTTCTTTCGTGTGATTATGGGACTCCGGCCCCCACCGCCGCCATTCACCACGTCTAGTTTTGATGCAGCCACGTTGTTGTTGACAGTAACTTTGCTCGTCGAAGCCGGCGCCGACGAGGACGCACTGGTTGCACTCGTTGTCGTAGCATTAGTAGTAGAGGACGATGGAGCAGTAGATGACGATGACGGGGTGGCAGTGGTCGGTGTAGCGCCGACTGACTTGAGGCCCCGTCGCCACCCACCGCCAACACCCTGGGAGCCCTTTATCGTCATAGTGGTAGCCATCGTTGTGTATTATGGGTGCGGCTCGTTGTGGTCGAGGAGGGTTGTGATTGTTTTGTTGTCTTTGGGTGGATGACCAACAACACACAACTACGAAAGGCGGTTCCGTGCGTTGTTTAGGCTGTTTTCTCAGATTTCGAACGAACGGTTTGTTTTTGGGGTTGCGTGCACGTTTCGTGTGTTTACTATAAGGGAGAGTCTGATCAGATCGATCTAATCGCCAGTGGTGATTCACTCACAGGCACAGGGTTGTGAGAAGAGGCATGTGGTCAGAAGGTGGCACTGGTTTGCCCTCAGTGTTGGTGGTACTGAGTGATGCATCACCAGCAACTTGAACTTCTGTTTTTGATGAGTTTTAGTATTTTTGGTGCGGGGTGGTGGTTGTTTGTTTACCTTTGGGTGTTATTCTGCCTCGGGTGAGAAGGAAGTCTATTCTCTTCGTGAGATTGCCGGCTCTGTTGAATGTCAGGCCGGGGTCTGAGGTGTACTGGCAGCCGTCATCAGTGCAACTCTGCGTTGGTGGGTGAGTTATCTCCCACGAATCCTTGAAATCTGTGAGAAAAGCGTGGTAGTTAGGCAACGGGAATTGGCTGGGAGATAGGGGGAATACCGGGAAGAGTTGCGGCGGTTGGTGTAATTTCCTCCGGAAGAGCTTCCCTTCCGGTAAGGAATTTAAGTGCATTTCCTGTTGGTTCCGAATTGAAATCACCACACAGTAATTGAGGAAGCGGGAGCTGCTGTGAAAATTCCCAAATTTCTGCTACATTTCTATAGCGGGAATAATCTGAGAGGCATTAGAAATTTTGAAACATGGGGAAAAAAATTCATACCAGAAAGTGACAAGTGTGTATTGAGGACTGTGAAAGGTCCATGTGGCGTTTGTATTGTGGTGGCGTGGCACACACGTTGATGCTCATCTGTAGGTTCCCAAATATTCTTCTGTAATAGTTTGTATTGGATAGCAGAAAGTGGGAATTTGCTTAAGATCCCAACTCCCTCTATGTCATAAGTTCCTTCAGTGTAAATTCGGTGTAGGTACCTATTTGACAGTAAGAGAACAACTTTCCGGAAAAAAGACACACAGCATGGCCGGCTGAAAGGAGTATTGATACCGGAAACCAAGCTTATCTTCCAGGAGATCTACAAAATGTGTAATCTACTAGGCAACGTGGTTACACAACTTATGTTTTGTTTCCCAACCTGCAGTCGCCCATATTGGGTGTTTTGATACATTCGTTGTTCCCCTTCCCATGTGGAATATCTGAGCTCTTGGAATGCAATAACATCTGGATTATTGAAAGCTATCTTGGGTAAAACTGCGCGTTAGAATGTGGAAAAAGTCATGTATTCATACTTCTTCTACAAGCATATGGAGTCTGTTCTCCCAGGGAGGAGAGTAGTTCCATATATTGTACAACAATAACTTGACACAGCCGGCCTCACTCGAATCAGCTGCAGTGTTACTGCAAGAATCGCCCTGGCATAGATCATTCCCTTTACTTTCAGGGAAGGAATTTTCGTCGCTGCAAGTGCCTGGATACCATGTATGGGTAGAAACGTGGCCCACCACGCGGTGATCAACGAACAATGTGATGTTGTGGCAGTGAGGTTGTAAATTTGAGGCTGCACTGGGGAACGTTTCTGCTGTTGCAAAAACGTAAAGTGCAAACACAAGTTCATATTGCACATACCCTCCTAGTTAAAATCAACAACAAGAGTGGAAAAATTTTTGGAGAACCTTCACCGTAATAGGAACTCTTCAACACATCGTGCCCGTCGTAATACTTGATGTACTGGAACCTTACATCCCGCAGCTTCACTTGGGTATCCTCATCACCCTCTGAGCTCTCCCCGCGTTTGTGGTAAAACCGCTTGAGCTCATTCTCGATCTGTGCAATGAATTCGGGCATCCTAACAAACAAACGCCATTAATACAGACCAACAAAGTTAGCAGCGCAAGCAAGCAACAAGCAAGCAAGCAAGCAAGCAACCTCTTTGATGAGTTTGCAGGGTTGTCCAAGTCCACGGCAGCAGGCTGGCCACTCCCCAGCCACATCCCCGTGGTTGCCCACTTCCCTGTCCCCCCACGGCCACCGCCGCCGCCGCCGCCGCCGCCGCCGCTGCTGCTGCTGGCCCCACCATCGGCCGTGTTTGATTCCCCATTCTCAGTCCTCGTCGTAGTCGTCGCGGTCCTGCTCTCACCATCGCCAGCACCACCGCCACCACCGCCACTGCTGGTGGTTGTGGCCTCAGAAGCCTCATTCTCATTCTTGTTGTTGTCCGTCCCCGTCGCGGTGGGCGCCGCAGTGTCGTCGTCACCACCAGCAGCAGCAGGGGCGGCACTAGCACCCCCCGCGTCCACGACGGCGTCCGCAGCGGCGCCTGGTACCACCGTAGTCGTCATGATGCTGGCCAGCAGCACAAGGGCAACACTAACACCCATAATCACCACTGTCACGGGAACCCCGCCCCCTATGTGCTGGTACGACGACGCCATAGTGCCCCACAACCAGATAGAAAAAAAAAAAGCAATTTTAGGTGACAAAAGTTCTTTCTTCGTAGTGTGATGGTGACTATGACACATAAATGGGCAGGCAGGTTCAAAACACCTCGGACGCCACGACCGAGGCGGCAAAGGCTTGGAGAAGGTTAAGTGGGAAGGAGTAATCTGAGTGTGAGGGTCAGGTATCCATCCCATTACAAGTAAGTGGAGGGATGGAAGTACGAACCAAGAGCGAACACAGACTTGGAAAGGCGTCCGAATTGCAGAACCGGTTTGGAACAGAAGGGGTCAGGGTGCTCAAGCTGGAAGTTCTAACCAAATATTGGTTCCGCTCACATAAGGAAATCGAGAATGAATTGCAGCACACATGCCTTCCTCGATGCTATGTCACTTATCCTCCCAGAGAAAGAAAGCTATGTAGCGCATTTAATTTAAATAAGCAGCGTGAGAAGTATTCACCTCGTATACTTTTCGATCGGCATTCCAGACTAAGGATATCTTAATTGAGAAAAATTGTCGCAATAACAATTACTTGGAATTTTTGACTGCAAGACTTGTACATCATGAACTCCTGCCTTGGCAAGTTTCAACAGGGATCCTGTGAGGTTGATTGCGTAACCAGTGCTTGTCAATGCGGGAACGATCTACAAATTAGGTTTTCTTTCTTAAGTTAAAATTCCATACCACACAGACTCTCCTAGATTTATGGTGAATGTCGTTGTCCCTCTGCAGAGCTGTTAAAAAAAGTAGGTAGGTACACAGAGAGATAATACACGAATAATGGTTGCTAATTGTGGCCTCTCTTTGGGCAAACAGAACGAACTGTTTGCTTGCAGTGCATATTCACATCCACCAACGTGACTGAGAAGTTGTAAAAAAAATAGGTCACTTGATCTTACCTGAGCCTGGCAAGAATTGTTCTGTCAGATTGATCGTTGAAGCTCGAGAAGAAGTCCACAGAGAAAGAGGGTGTCAAACTCTTTCTCGCCACAAGTAAGAGCTGATAACTTTCCTCCAACAGGCATAAATATACTCTGTGCATAGAAATTCGTTGTCGCTTTGTGATATAAGTGCTTGAACAAGGGGTGAGATTTACCTCCACTCGGCACCGCACAAGTTCCTGTGGCGCTGCTCTATAAAGACTGAATAGATACGAATGGCAGAAGTAAATTACGTGGTTAGCCGGTTATACACAATTGACTGAGAATATCTCTTGCTCTTCCACTCATCATCCCTTTCTACAAAAGATGAGGTCAGGCAGCGTCTGCCATCACGCACCTCTACAAATACAATAAGATCAAGTAAACACACGGTGTAAAGTAAACCGTCATCATTTATGGGTGGGTTGTTTTCAAGCAACAACATCTCCAGGTGAATGTATGTAGTGCACACAGTTGATTTAAATAAGATCTCTCTGTAAACTCTCCCTAGCACAACGCAGTCCACGCAGGGAACTACTGCCACCACCAAATAAATTGACTGAAATCCCGGCAGTTTATGCCATTTGCTGTCGGTAGTGGCGTGTTGTTTGCCGATGCATGAACAAAGGCGGGAAAAAATTGCCTATCATCACACCGTTGCAGAACCAAGGGATAGTTCACAAAACAATCAAAATTCTGATTTTTGTATTGGTGAATTAAATACCACACAGATGGCACATGTTTAGAGTGCCACTGATAGAGGGCTATTCACAATCCCTATTTGTTGTCAACATAGCTGACTATGACCTTGCCGACCCCATAAAGACTGTTAGGGGTCCTCAGTTGACCGGTGGTTAACGGGTACCATCTCCACAAGCCGCGATGATGGCTCATCACCTGTTGATATTGCAACTGGCTCAACAACCTCTGATGTGGTAATGCTGGGGTCTGCTGATGTTCCGGAGGTTATGATGGTTGTTGTTGTAGTTGTGGCTGATTCTGGTGTTGAATCGGCCGGTTTGTCAGAGATAGAGGGGTGGGAGTCTACAGCGTAGGCTTTTTCTCTATCGGAAACGCGCTGGGCAATCAGTTGCCACTTGGTGAGTACTACAAGAAAAATGAAGGAAGTAGAGGACAGGGTCAATGCCACCTTGGGATGGATGAGTGAGTCGAACCAAAGGAGTTTCAGAAGAAAAGGAGAACACACCCCTTCGCCTATCCATATCCCCCAGAGTCCCAGGTCCGCAACAAACGTGAGTACAGCTCCCAGAGGTAATCCAAAAACGTAGAATGAGGCCAAGTTGATACACGCACCCCACTTCTGCCTTCCGCAGCCACGGAGTACACCCCCACCACACACCTGAAGTCCATCAGAGGTGAGAAACAGGGCGCACATGGGCAAGAGCTTGGCAACCTGCATTCAAATTTGTTGGGCAAAGAAACAGGTATTGGGGAATGTCATACCAGTGCTACTACTTCATCATTATTTGTGTACATTTTCGCCCAGAATTCATGGCATGCCAACAGCAAGGATGTTTGAATAACCTCAGTAAATATTGTAATAGACAACGTCATAATGGAGACCATTCTGAGTTTTTGTTACAAGAAGGAGACCACTGGATAGTGCGGTGCACCTTGCTCGGGTAGGAAAGTTGGCTCCAAGAGCATTTCCAACCCTTGTTGCAGATACTACAGACATTCCAAGTGGAATCTGGCAACAGGCAGTTAATGGAATTGCACCGGAGGAAAGAAGAACACACCATGAAAAAGATGCCGTAGGTGTTCATGATTACAACGTTTGATGCCAGAGATACAGTGCCAAGAAGACCTTTTTATATTAGAACAGAGTCCAAAAACTAATTAGGCCTACCGGAAAGAATCGTCATGATTTCAAAAGCCCACCACTCAGCACAGGTCATGAAGGCGCCAGGCAGGCCCAAAAACAAAAATTCCTTCCAATTTTTGAAACATTCGCGAGAAAATCCTCCCCACATCCTGGTACGGTGTTAAATGTTTCTATGGATATTGGATCTCAACTGGCGATGCAATTTTCTGATGATAATATAGGGTATGAGAACGGAAGGCATGAAGAAATAAACAATTGTCATTGAAATGGCGGATCCTGAAAACCATTAAATGCAAAATGGTATGCCTCTTTACCTGTGAGGCCAAGTCCAAGATATAAAACAAAAAAACAGAGCAGAATCACCAGAAGTACAACAGCGGCCGCACAAACGATCTGCAAGGTGTGTTGGAGAAGAGCGACCAAGAAAGAGATGGTACCATGGCTGGGAAAACTATCCCTTGGCACTGAAGAGTTCTCTTGGTGGATTCGTACAAGAAAAAGGGAAACAATGACGGACTGATTATCTTCATGAATCTTGCAGCTGCAGCAGAGATCTCTGGATCCTAAAGAGACTTTTGGCATCTTAAAGCAAGAAAGAGAAGTGACCTGTCTCAGAAACACCAGAATGTATTCCGAACAGAACCAAACACCAATAATGGGTATGCAGTAGCACCAGCACACCAACACACCTTGGAGGGTGTAAATCAAATAACAAAACAGTGTTATTTGATTTCAGGGAAAACCAACCTCTTTGTAGAATTATGCCCACTTTTTTGTAATTCTGTGCACCATAAGCTTGTGATCTGACACACGCGTAAGAAATTCTCTATGAATTAAGGTACTTACGCAAGTGTGTCCACTGCACTTAACAAGCCAATCCCGACACTCCAGCCAGTTACATTTGCTAGCATTATAGCAAGGGAGGAAGCCGCTGAAAAAACAAATTCAATTCAGAACGTTAGAACGAGAATGACGAGAAACTATCACAGGCAGAGAGGACAAAGCAGAGCTCCATGCATACCCATCTCATTAGGGCCAACGTGACCCATGAATATCAAGTTCACCACGCCGATTTGCATCCACAGAGCGTAGCCGAGGCAGATAGGCCAAGCCATCTTCCACACTGCCAGCAACTCCTCCTTCACGCCACCTGCGAATCGGCACCGGAACACAGCAACGCACGCCTTGTCCAACATCCCGCACGGCGACGAAGTAGTTGTAGTTGGTTTGCCCCCGCCGCCGTCGCCGTCGTCGCGATGCACAGAGTCGTCAACGGCGTCATCGCCGCTGGTGTTTGTGCTGGTCACCAATATCGCTGCCGCATTTGCGTTTGCGTTTGAGCCTTGGATCTCGAGATCCGGTTGTACTGCGACAGAGATCTCCGCATCGCGAGGGACGCCCTCGCCTTCACAGTTGCCGCAGCCAGTTGTGTCGCCCATTTGCGTTGCTGTCCCTGTCGTAGATCCGCCACCAACAAGCATTGCACTCACGCACCACCTCGTAATTACGATTGCGAAAACGAAAAGCCGAAATGAAAAAAGCTAAAAAGAGTGATAATACAGTTTCCAGATTGGAAATTGGGTACTGAGTGGGAATTGGGGTTCATTCACGCCCCCAAACAACAATCTCCTAATACCTGCAACAGTAGAAAGATGTGGTCCACATAGCCCAAGTCTGAATTTGGGAGTGTGTCTCATGGTGGGTGTGGCTGGAATTGTTATGGTTCCGGCGATGCAGGTGCCTGTGCATCCACATCATCTTGCCATAGTGACAGTTGTATCGCAGCACTGGGCTCAACTTAAGCTAAGTTCGACGGATTGATGATTTCTGGTAAGAGTTTAGTCTACTAGCAGTGATTGAAGAGTTACTTGCCGGAACAATTGGGAACTCCGTGCAGAGGCATGATTCTCTCCACGGTGCGGAGGTTGTTCTGAGGTGGGGGTGGTGTCAGTGATCTATCAGGATGTAAATTCTCACGTTGTGCAACTGTGGTTTTTGGTTTTTTGATTTAAAAGGTGAAATTTTGAAGGAGACGAACCACTTTTGCTTTTTTTTCGAGTTTGAGTTTTCTTACATACCGTATTACCGCACGTACAAGCGACAATGTTTGCTTTAGGAAGCGTGTTTGTTACGATCGCTGTTTTGGGTATTGCCGTCCTCGTACGGTGAGCATCTCTTCCACAATTTTTGCGGTGTTTCCCTCGTCTCGAGACTAACGTTTTTTTGCAGCCGGGCCATGCCCGCGAGTACTAGTGCCACGACCAGCAGACGCGATTACATCGCCTCTCCGGCCACCCCCCCGCGCAGCTTCGCAGCCGAGCCACGCGTCCCCTCCTCGTACATCGGTGCTCCCCGTCGCGATCCGCTCGGTGTCTGGCCTGTCTGGCCCACGCATCCCCTCCTGGACTTGCACGACCACGCCGACCACGACCAGCACATCCCCGTCCTCGGCACTCCCCGCCCCCGCTCCTCCTCCTCCTCGACGCCGACGAGCTCCCCCCTCGCTGCTGGCTTCTCCTCCTCCTCGTGGTCATCCTCGCCGCCCTTATCGTCGCCACCCTCCTCTCCCTCGTCGTCGTTGTCTTCGCCTGCGCCTTCCCCGTCATCTTCATCACCGTCATCGGCCGCTGTGCCGCACCCGTTTGGATCTGTGGGCAGCGGGGCTGGCACGGGGTGGTGGCGAGCCTTGCCTGATGAGTGCTACTGGGTCACCGCCGACGACGAGTCGTTCTGCGCCCCGGGGCGCGAAGTCGACTACGTGCCGCCGTGGCTGGCCGACACTCTGTTCTTGGTTGCAGCCCAGTCGGTTGCTGGCGCAGTGGCTGACGTGCTTTACGAGGTGTGTGTTGTGTGATACAAAATGACTGTGTTTTGTTTCTTCCTGCTGTAATCTCACTGATCCATACCCAACGACAGGTCTTTCGACAAAGAGTAGCATTCATCGTTCCTAAGTTGAACAGACCGGCCGGCTCGACTGATCTTCCCGAGAATTTCTTTGCATTTGATTTCCAACGCGATGGGAAGCTGTTCTCTCGCATTGTGGGCCGGCCACGCCTCGCTCCCCTGCTTCGCCCATCCTCCTCGTCCTTCTCCTCCGCCTCTCCGTCGCCCCAGCCACGACGCACTCCCAGTGCAGCCACTCCAGCTGATGACGACGGTGATGGCCTCCGAGTCAGCAGCAGCAGCAGCGCTGCGACCCCGACATCTGATGCTTGGACCCGCCCAACGCTGCCCGGGGCGCTCGACTGGGACTGGGGAGTGCAGCACCCGACGTCGCAGGCACAGCCACAGGCACCAAGGACGACGACGACAACGACCCCCCCCGCCGCCGAGGCTACTACTGTCGGGACGACTAGGACGTCGTGGACCCGCCCTGTGAGACCAGGGTCGCTGGACTGGGACTGGGATGCGCAGGGCCCGGCACAGTCACAGTCACAGTCACATTCGCAGCCGCATACCCAGCCACAACCTCACGTGACATCATCTCCTGCTGCTGATGCTGACGCCGCTCCCATAACGATGATGCCTATGCCTTCGCAACCATGGATTAGCAGTGGGCAGCAGCAGCGGCAGCCCCCGGGGACTGGCACCACTAGTACTAGTACCGCTGCTGCTGGTGGTGATGCTGTTGGTGTTGGTATCAGTGTACCTGGCGTTGGCTGGTTCCCGTTTGGGTTACCACCGTCAGCACCCACCATAAATCCCCCGAAGCCTCCCCAGCAGGCACCCCGCCCTGAGCTTGTTCAGCCTGCTGCTGCTGGCGTTGGTGTCAGTGTACCTGGCGTTGGCTGGTTCCCGTTCGGGGTGCCACCGTCCCAACCAGCAGCTTTGTTGCCGGCCGTCAATCCCCCGAAGCCGCCCCAGCAGCAGCCGCCACGCCCTGCTCGGCCTGTTCAGCCTGCTGCTGCTGCTGTTGGTGTTGGTGTTAGTGTACCTGGCGTTGGTTGGTTCCCGTTTGGGTTACCACCGTCCCAACCAGCAGCTTTGTTGCCGGCCATCAACCCCCCGACTCCGCCCCAGCAGCAACCACCCCGCCCTGAGCCTGTTCAGCCTGCCTGGTTGCTGCGACTGATTGCCCAACAGCGCGATGCCAAAATGGCTGATTCCGTTGATACTGCAGCTGCTGCGCCAGTCTCCCCGGCCACGTGGCGGCCTTCGTCCTCTTTGTGGCCCAACATCCCCCCGCATCAGCCACAGCAGCAGCCAGCAGCAGTGTGGATCCCCAGGCTGGTGGGGACCACCTTGTAGAGACCCAAAACACCCGCACTTGCATTGTAATACCACCCCAACATGTAACACCATCGACCGTCCCACACGCACTCAAAGTCCGTCATTTCTGCTGTGCTGAGACTCCTGCTGTGCTGAGACTCCCAATACGCTGCTGCGTTGACTCACCACATATGGCTTGATCGTCAATTCAAATTAGTTTCGCTGGAATCGAGGAATTGCCGCCGCTATCATGAGAGGGTATGGCTCCCTTTTCCCGTTGAATTCCGTGTGTTCTAATATATCGCACACAGAGACAATAATAGCAACACTCCCATGTGTGATCATGTGGTCATCTGCGATTCACACCACGTCGAGTGTGGTGGATGATTGTATGATATACATTGGCAGGCAACTTATTTTACCCGTTCCGCGAAATTATTATCACCGAGTTGTGTTGTCAGCAGGTCTCTTCTTCAGTTTTGCGTCTTCTCCCAACTCACATCCCACTCAACAGTCTTGTTGTTGACACAACCGACGAATAAAGCAAGCCATCTGATTTGATATCCAAAATAAAAAATCAGCCAGAGTCAGCAGCAGCCGGACGCAAGGTATTGCAATGAACACCTTGCATGCTTTTTTCTCCCAACTCACCAATTCACAGCTGCTCACCTGATCCGCGATGATTCCCGGAACCTCTTGCCCACTTGTACTTCATCTTCACTGAGTTCCGGCAAATCCTTCCCATCCCCCGGTGGTTCAAGTTCAGTATGTCTCTGTGATGACCATTTCGAGTGGCTGCACATTGCACACACCCCAAAAGAGAGGAAGATTGGCCGGGCTGGGCTAACCCCACGAGAACCCTTCCCTCGAGTTTGGCACCAAAGTACCGCGGCGGGTGTTTGGAAACCCCGAACACATTCCCAGACCAAACCCAACTGGGCTGGGAATCCCCCGCGGAGGACTGGGTGCCAATGGGGGGTTGTTGGGTGGGTTCTCGTGGAGTATCAAGTGCAATCCCCAATTCGAGCCACCCCCCCCCCCAATTCGACTCTCGTGCGAATCCCCCAGCAGCCTGTTGGTCAGAGAGACACAAGCCCCCAAAATACCCCCAATCCTTGCGAAGTGCCACAGCAGAAATAATTGTACAAACAGCACTTTTTTTGCCAAAAACCAAGTGTTTTTTTTTCCACTGTGAAAGAGCAGGGAAGGGGTGGTTGCTGTTTGTTTTAAGGTTTTTGCGGAGACAAAAAGGCCAGAGGTCTTTGACCAGAGTCACTTGTAATGCGGGAGTGCAGTCTGATGCGGATCCGATCCCAGCAGAATTGTGTTTTCTGTGTGAGTTGAGGTTATAGCGTCCTGCCGCAAGGTGGACATCCGTGCATCGCCTGAGTCCAACCAGTGAAAATGAGTGTGGCGGAATTTAATTGTCATCTTCCTGTGTGTATACAGTGTTGGTTTTGGGAGTAATGGTTGTTTATATTATTCGCCCCCGGTTTTTTTTTTTACCTGGATGAATCCGTGCAACTACTATGTTGTGAAGCAACGTGCTTCCACACCAAGTGGCCGTAAATGATGTGCGGTATCAATGAACCCACCACACAACCAGTCATGAATTGCTATTGCTAGTGCAAGGGGCATACACCCCGAAGGGGTCGAACACAAATTGTGGGATGGATACTTGCAATTCGGCGTTTTTCAGCCGTGGCGTGGGAGCACCATCCGCCGCTATGGTTTTTTTTTTTTACAGATTGAAGCTGAGATTGTGATGACGATCGTTTCAGTCTTCAGTGGTTCTTCTTGGAACAAGTATTTGTCTCGGTTCAGGTGAACGGGTTGGTGACATCTGAAGAAGGAAGCTGGTTGAATCAGCTGGTGCAAGCTGTGACATCAACAACACACAAACACATCAATGTCTTCACCACGAAATTTTTTCGTGTGGGGGAGATCCGTGTTCGACTTTTTCGATCTTCGGCGATTTCACCATCACCTCCATCACACTCCGTTTTCCTCAGTAGGTAAAAAACCGATGAAAGCAAGGAAAAATCAAAAAGAAGCAGGGATCAAACCAAAAGGCCATTCCTAAGGCCATCAGACAGGGGAATGGTGTCAACGTTAGCACGTACCATCCCATCATCACAACTAGTGTTCTTTCGAAAATTTTGAAATTCACACCTTCGCGTTGTGCACACTAACAGAATTTTTAACGAGAGCACTAACCACAATAACATAAATAGTTGTTGTAGTGATAGGAGTTGTGGTGATTTCAGGTGTCTGTGGTGGGGAGACAGAGTCAACAGAGTGGAATGTGTGTACACTAGAGGGTGTCATTTCCCTCACGAAATCAACTGCCATGCAAATACAACCCTCTTACCTCGAACTTCAACATGTATGTGAAATGTGTTGTTGCCACAATTTCCTTTTTTTTGTAATTCTTTTGGCTTATTATCGCAAAAAAAAAAAAAACGATGGTGTTATTATTGTTATTTCCTTACTTACTTACTTCTGCAAGCAAACAGAGTCACTGAGCGCTGCACTTGCATATCTGGAAGAAAATGCAAATGACGAGGAGAGATTACTATGGAAGAGTTGGGTTGTAGAGAAAATGACTATGGTGAAAGATGGAGGTTTTAAATCATATGTAAGTTTGGAAATGTGACTTACTTTTTTTTTAGTTTCTGCTGGTTGTGCAGAAGACGACGACCCTGACCGTCACCTAGAGGTACTTCCTTGGAGTTAACTGCCAATTGTAACCTCCAAAAAAGTCTGTGATTAGGAGTTCAGCACTTAAACCACAAATTGTTAATCGCTCCGAACCATGTGCTTGCAACCCTTATTGGTTACAATGGGTGGAAGAAAACTACCCAGGTTTGTTTTCCTTTCTCCTGACTATTGAAATAATTTGCGGAAAGATCCAAATACCGGAATGCCATGTTCTGTGTATTGTGAAACAAGCAAAATCCTTGCCTTGTCAAGGCATATAGACGCAATTGCTGATGTTAACTCCAAGCAATTAAATTATATGACGAGAATGTGGGGTGTAAGTAATATCTACTGTATGGAGTACGTTTTCTCCCAGATAGAATAAATTGTAAACTTCTCATTAAGAGCTGTTGTTACACCGTGGGCTATCTGGAAGACTCTGTATAACTCTACGTTAATGAACATGTTGAAGGACCCTGACTACAGACCACCATTTGTTGAACTCGTAGAACCAGAAAATGACCCAGAAAAGAAGACAGTTTGGTCTGAGCCTTACTACCCTCTCTACGGTACTATGTTTTTTTGGTTTGAGTCATACCTTTACCATCGTACAGACATGCAGATTCAAGTCATGCATCCCTTGTACTTCACAAATGGAGATTTTGGAGGGACAGTGGCAGCCACTATTTCTATGGCAGATACAAGCAACCTCATTATGGATACGATTACCTCCACCCCCAATGGTACGAACAAATGCTCTGACCTGCTTAACATTCTCAAGGATTCAACCTTCTTGTATCAAGCGCGGGATGTATTTTGTCAGCTAGTAACGTGGCTTACGATCTTCTCTTTGGGCCGGACCTCAATTTAACCGTCAAAAGTCAGATTTGTCTCTCAAGTGCTGTAGGTTGGGACTTCTCTGAGGTTTGTATCTTGTAAGTTGATTCCTCCTGCTGACCAATAATAGTTGATAAGTAACTTGGGGTCTGCAGAAACAAGAACAATTACCCATGATAATGCTACGTGGATATTCTCTCAATATCCACTAGACTTACTTCCTTGGTCTGTGGTAATAGCTGTGCCCACAAGTGATATTATTTCAAGTTCTTTTTCATCCACGTTGTTTCCCTTCCCACACGTTTTTAGGTGGAAATTTTTCCATTACTCCGGAAGTTCTGAATGCTGAAGTATTACCAAGCAATCTCCCAGTTCAGCTCTTTCTGCAGGTTAAAAATACGGGTGTAATTCCAGTTACCTTGCATCTGTCTGAAAACTTTTCTTCTGCACTTGTTTGTGGGTATACTTTACTGTCCTCCACTTTCTGACCAACATCAAGGTAACCTATCTGGTACAATTGTTCTTGGAGGATCAGAGTCCACTGTTATTTCTGTGACCTACGGCAGCGCCCTACCATTTTCTGGGTCTCTTAAATTTGACGTTCAGGACACTGTTTCTGAATTTGGATTATGCTTCAAGGCAGGAATTTCTGTTCCAATATCTATTTACAGTGTGCACTTAGCCTCTCCCTTGTTGTGCTCTAAATAGTGGTCAGAGATGCAGATTGGATTAAAAATTGGAACGAGTATTGGGTGCATTTTTGCCCTGGGTCTAACTGTTGCAGTCTTTGTGTTAATTGCAATCATCAAGTATTTCAAGAACAAGGTGTGATCCGCAATTAACAACTGCAACCAAGAGCACTTATTTCTGAAGGTTTCTGTATTATCTCAACCCTTGTCAACAAAGTTTATGAATACCCCTGCAGAGGCAGCAATTAAAAAGCTCAAGGCAATGCAAACAAAAAGAAGTTTAATTTCACCCTTTTTTTTCCTCTGCTAACATCGAGAAGGAGTAAGCAAAGAAGACTCGTTAGTTCTAGATAGAATAATACAATTGATAGCATGCAATGGCCTGCACCGGGTTGATTTCACAGCAGAAAAGAAAGCTAAGCTAGCACAAGGTAGACTTACCTTTTTTCTACTCTCTGTAACCTATTTGGTTAGATGAAGAAGTCGACAAGTATCTCCACGAGGCCATTGCTCCCTATTCCCAACAAGAGGAAGAACTAACTCACACTGTGGAGTGAGTAACCTTTGTAGCAAAGTGTATAGTGACTCTTCCTTAGACCATCCAATGCCTTTCCAATGGCCATGTCAAATTTGGATGACTGGGACTTCTGCCTTTTCAAGTATACCCCTGGTACCGCAGCCTTTCTTTATCTCTCGTACTAACGATTTCAACACAGAGACTGTCCTTGTTGAGGTAACACTCCCTATAGTGCAAACGCATGGCATATTTTCGAGGCTCAGTGTAAGTAAGGACCTGTTCAAAAGCTGGTTGGAAGATATATCGAAAGGGCAAGTTTCAACTCCCATTAGAAAAGACTGGGATTTACAAATGCAAAAGATACATCAGCAATCCATATCACAATGCGATACATGCAGCCGATGTTGTCCAAGCAGTTCACGTGCTGTTGTTGAATTTCTCCCCTGTAATTTACGATACAATTCCGGCACTCTCATTGTTAGCACTCTTCTTTGCAGTATGGTGGTTCTTTCTCGTGTACGTTCTCTCAAATAACAAAGGCTATCATACACGATTATGGGCATCCAGGAGTAACGTGAGAATGCGATAGCTAAAGCACTCTAATAATTAATTAGAAACAATTTCCTTTATCGAATTCTAGACCCACTTGCATTGACATATAATGGAATATCAGTAAAACATCCTTCGTTTATACTACCATAATTTGTGTGTCAGGTTTTGGAAAACATGCATGTGAAGGAATCTTTTGAAGTTACTCTTCAGTCCGGTTGGCTCTCATTCCTTACGCAGGTTTCTTCATCCAAAATTTTTCACTACTTACTACCGGCCGGTACAGCAAGAATTTTTGGAGTTCCATCAAATGGTTACCAGCATAGTGTTAGGCACAGAGTATTTTTTCCTATTCAACAATCCAAGGACTAAATTCTTTCAGTATGGCCAAGCACGTGGAAATTCTTAGCCAATTCAAATCTAAGTTGTCAGTTGGAGACTTTGACACCTCCAAAACAGTATGCCTTCACACAAGGTTCCTCGAACTAATGATGGTAACAGGGTGACCTCACGCTGGTGTTCCAAATGTTGATTAAAATGGCAGATATAAGCAACCAAACTCGGCCTTGGGAGACAGCAAGAATATGGACAGACCTCATCATGGAGGTACTAAACTAAACTCCAAAAACAAAGCAAAACAAAACAAAACCATTTTATAAAATGAACCTCACATACATCCGCAAACATAAATACACAGGAATTCTACCGGCAAGGAGACCAAGAAGAGGAGAAGCACCTGAGCAAATCACCTTTCATGGACCGCACCTCAACTAGGGTGGCCACATGTCAAGGTGCATTCATCAAGTTCTTTGTATCACCCATGCTTGATGCCGTGTCCAAATACATTGATTCCCAGCACACGGGTTGCGGAGGCGCATCTACTCCCATACACAAGAGGCGCAAGCTGAAGTTCCGCAGCAATCATACACACGACAGCCACAATAACAGTGAAACAACCACACCGGTTCCATCAAGGCAAGGAAGCTTGCTGAATGTGGCTGCTCCTGATTCTGAGGCTGTTGCATTGGATACCTATCCTCTGGATTCCTCTAGTTCTTCTGTGATGATGGGTAAGGGAATTATGAAGAGGAAACACAAACTGGCAACACTGCATGAGAACCTGTCATTCAACCAATCACAGTGGTCACAGATGTCTACATCCAAGCCATCAACCCCACATCACGCAAACACAAGCCACACAACACAAAATTGTGAATCGTAGATAAAAGGAAAAAAAAAAACCTGTTGTTTTCTTATGCCGGCAAACAAAGCTATTTAAAAGTTTTTTTAGGGTTATTTACTAGTATAAGAGCTCCTTAATTATCACGGTTCCTCTAGCATAGGATGTACCGGATGTGGGATGTGTTATTGTCACCTGTCCCATGATGCCGGGCTGTGGGAGAATTACTTCGACGAGAATTCTTGTTGGGAAACATACAGTCAGAACGGCAGAGTATGAAGCATCCAAATTGCTCTTGATATTCATCGTGTAGGTGAAATCCGGATTTAGCGTGAATGTACCCATGTAAAGCTGAAGCTCTCTTTTCTTATTGTTTTCATTGAAGTTACCCCCGGTTACATTTCCAGTCTCGTCGACCTTAGTTAAAATAAGCGCTTCGTTTGTGTTTGTTTTAGAAGGAACGTACAACAAACTTCATTCCCCAGTCAGGAATGGTCCACAGTTGCGAGTTCCACTCGGTACTGCAGCCGTGCCCAGATGCAAACCCAATAAATACATCAAGGGGCAAGAACCCACTGCCTGATGTTGCACTAGCCGAACGAGTGGATGGAATCTCTTGTATTCTCGCTACGCCGCGGGCATTGGCGAATCCCGCAACGGAGTGTGTAAGGCGGATGTTCGCAAACTGCCCTTGCTGTGTAAGTAGCCAATTGTTAGAAGGTTCGGAGATGATGTAGATAAGAAAGGAAGCAGGAAGATTCGTACCGCGAAATCGGCAATGTAGCGAACGTCGTGGTTACTCCAAACATCCAGGTGGTTGCCAATGTACGTTCCAATGTAATACTTTATGACATCATCTTTTTCGCATTCGTTCCTATTTCCGCCACTCACATTGCCCCATTCATCCACCTGCCAAAAAATTCCAAAGTTAGCATAGAAACCACATAGCAGTACTTCAAAGATAACAATGAGATAGTGTGGTGAGGGGAAAAAAAAAAAAAAAAAAACCCAGTAATTGATATAGAACAATGAGAATGAGATGAAGATAACAGATGCAAAGAAGACACATCTAAACTATGGGACATACAACGAATCTCATGCCCCAGCCGGCCGATGACCACACCGACGGGGCTGCCCTCGTGCCCCACGGCGTGCAGTCGCCTTTACCGTCGAGGAAGCCGACGATCACGGCGATCATTGTGGGATGCACACGCCCGAGGCGCCCCTGCATCATCCCTCGCTGTCGGTCGATTCGCTGTTGCCTCAGCGCCGAATCGGAGGAAGATGATTCGGAGCTGTGGTGGTGCTTGTGTTTGTGTTTGTGATTGTGGGAGGTTGTGGTCGTTGCCACTGATTCGGTGGCTGTTGTTGGCGGGGCTGGTTGTTGGTTATGTGGATTGTTGGTTGTGGTCTGTGGCTGCGATGATGGGATGAGTCTCCCCATTGCCTTGATGTGACGACACTGAGCAGAACGGCCGAATGGGTTTCGGGGAAGAGGCACCCGGTACTAATCCAGAGAGAAAGGTAAATTGACAATCCATACTCACATTGCATTACAGAAGTTAAGAACCTGGTGCTATGAGTCTTGAAAACTACTCCCAGGTCCAAGTTGGACTTTACAACCCCAGAAAAACTTTTTGATCGAATCGTTTTTTGGTGATGGCGGATGACAGGTAGGACACCACAACAACCCACAATTCCGTGGTTGAAACACCCATTTTATGCATAACAAAGGCGAATTTTTTGCATTGTTGTTTTTTAGTTTGACCGGGTTGGAAATCGAAATCCTAATGGTGTTAAATGTTTCATTTGGTTGCATAGGTTCCACTTTGAAGCACTAAAGGAGGGTGTTAG
>JAHLWZ010000564.1:767-37554 GCA_020536535.1 Pelomyxa schiedti | reverse complement strand
CCTTCTCGCAAATGAAGAAGCACCTTCTGCCAAAGTTCTCAAAACAACAACAACCTCAAACAAAGAACACCAACCATTCCGAGGTTCTTGGGCACAGAAACCACCCAAGCCAAGCAGCAACCCACCCCGCCAACAACAGCCACAGTGGCAACAACCACAACCTCCCACAATCACAGACACATCTAAACTATGGGACATACAACGAATCTCATGCCCCAGCCGGCCGATGACCACACCGACGGGGCTGCCCTCGTGCCCCACGGCGTGCAGTCGCCTTTACCATCGAGGAAGCCGACGATCACGGCGATCATTGTGGGATGCACACGCCCGAGGCGCCCCTGCATCATCCCTCGCTGTCGGTCGATTCGCTGTTGTTGCCTCAGCGCCGACTCGGAGACTGAGGATGCTGCTGCTGTTGTTGTTATTGGTGACTCGGAGGAAGATGATTCGTAGCTGCGGTGGTGCTTGTGTCTGTGATTGTGGGAGGTTGTGGTTGTTGCCACTGTGGCTGTTGTTGGCGGGGTGGGTTGCTGGTTATGTGGATTGTTGGTTGTGGTCTGTGGCTGCGATGATGGGATGAGTCTCCCCATTGCCTTGATGTGACGAGACTGAGCAGAACGGCCGAATGGGTTTCGGGGAAGAGTGCCTCTTTCCTGCACCAATGCAGGTTCTAATCCAGAGGGAAAGGTAAATCCATACTCACATTGGATTACTGGAGTTCAGAACCTGTGCTATGAGACTTGAAAACCACCCATGGCCAAGTTGGACTTTACAACCCCAGAAACAGTTTTTGATCGAATCGTTTTTTGGTGATGGCGGATGACAGGTAGGACCACAACAACCCACAATGACGTGGTTGAAACACCCATTTTTATGCATCACTAAGGCGAATTTTTTTGCTTTGTTTTTTGTTTGACCGGGTTGGAAATCGAAATCCTAATGGTGTTAAATTTTTAATTTGGCTACATAGGTTCCACTTTGAAGCACTAAAGGAGGGTGTTAGTGTGAGTGTGAGCCTGGCCAGGGGTGATAATAAGATCACTAGCCTGGTTGGGGAGTTGGCCAGGGCAATGGACATGCCTGCTGATTATGTTATTAAGTACTTGGGTAATCCCTCCCTCTTTTCCAATAACAAGGACTAAACCACACAATTGAGATGGTGACAACGATTGGGTCACAATGCAGACTGATGACGACCTTGATTCCGCTGTATGTCAATGCAATGCTGAGGTGTTGAAGCTGGAAATTTTAGGTGAACCTTCATTCGACCAAATTCGGTTTAACTTCTTGAAGATAAGGCAAAGTTGGAAGCAAGCAAGTACATTTCAAACACCAGTCAACTTGAGGCTCCCGTCAACACGAACGAACCTTCCTCGGAGTGGTTGGGCCCTGCACAAGTTCCAGAAAATCCTTTTGATCACCCTACTGCTCCACAAGAACCAGTTGAACCGCCTCCACAGGCGAACACTGAAAAACCCTCTGACATTGAAACACCGCAGAGTGACAGCAACTCTCAGTATTGCAATTTTGACTCTCCTACTCTAGAATTTCCTCTTATGAACCAGCCTTCTGCTCCAACATACGAAATCCCACAACCTCCAGTAGATAGCGAAGGTACCTGCGGCGGTTGCCAAATGCAAAGCCAAAGTGTCACTAGCACTGAATGTGACACGGTGGATCCTAAGGGAGTTTCAGGGGAGCCAGTCATGCAACCACCTGTGGAGAGTGAAACACCCTACAGCGTGACGTCCAGTGACCCAGATATCACAGAACCTCTTCTTTCAATCTTATATTGTACGCCCAGTCAAATGCTTTCCAACTTCCCAACACCGGTTGGTCAGGTTTTTTTTTCCCTTGTGCGAAACCTTTTTCTTAAATTTCCTATAGATGCTGGTCAGCCTGGGGCAAACTCCCAGTCAACTCCACAGTTTCCTTTGCCAGGCACAGCAGTCTAATGTGGTGAAGTTCTTGTGCGAGCTCCTGATGACAGTCCTTTTCAAAACGACAGGTAACTACAATAATCCTCTCAGAAATCCTAAGCTTTTGTTTGAGTACCAGATGAGAAAGCAAATTTGTTGGAATTCTTGAAATCTGAAGTAGAAAAATTTGTTTCACAAACTGGAGGATCCCCAGTTGCAGAAGCGATTACCCCACCAAACACGACTACCCCGACGAAGCAGGAATCAGGCACTCAAGTAGAAGATCAAGCACCTATACTGTCACAACAAACAACTGAAATGGTCTGTTATTAAAACCTCGAATTCCAAATCTCACCAGGATTCAGAATGCAAAAGAACCCTCTGTTCCAATGACTTCCATACCAGAAAACCAAGCGAAATCACAGAATGGAGATGAGTGCAAAATTGAGGCCAAGACTTCCCTTGACACCAATTTACCCATTGATCACAAACAAGACCAAGAAAATAGCGTTGCCGAGAATAAGCCAACTTTACCGCTCCCTACCCCTTGTGTACCAGACACCACACCTGAAGTGCCTCAGACTCCTGAAAATACAGTTGCCGATGTACCCCGGTAACCACGCATCTTCCTCACATACCTTAACACTCTCAAACAGCCAAATTCCCCAAAGTCCATACTCATGTGAATTTTTGAAGCACACCACACTTCCCGTATGTTGCCCACAAAGACAATCATCAGCTCCTTAACTTTGATAACAGGATGGTAGTGTAGTTCCCCCAAATCAAAACAGAGTAAAAATATGGCATGTCAAGAACTCCGGAACCCTGCCATGGCCTAAAGGGTGCCGCCTTGTAACATCCGGGATGATCTCTGGCTCACTGACTGCATCAAAGCTTGCAGTCCCCTGTGTTGCCCCTAGTAAGCCTTACTTTTCCTCTACAACTACTGGTTGTCTAACACTTTGAAGATTCGGAAGCTGATATTGGCGCACAACTTGCTGTACCAAGTGATGAAGGAAAACATGTCACATCATGGGAGTTACTTGATGACAACAATCTTCCCTTTGCACGACTTGAAGCACACTATACCGGTAACACCCCCCGATGATGAATTATGCTTAACAATGAATTTGTGCAGTCTCGAACCAAGCAACCAAAGCGGTCCCAAAGGTTCCCAATGTATCAGCGTCATTACTAGCCAAAACAAAAGCAGCTTCCGCAACCCCCACCAGTTCCACCACACAGTCCGCGCTCCTGCAGCCCTATTCCGGCCTCTCCCCAAGTCCATTCACCACGACCCCAATCCCCGCAACATACCCGTTCTCCACTCCTCCCAGCGCACCTCCCCCACCCACCCTCGTGCCCCAAGCACCACACAACATAGTTGTCAGGCAGCAGCCGCAACAGCAGCCCTTCGCCTTCCCTCCCTCGCCCATGTTCTCCCCATCGGCGAACTCTCCATCCCCGGTAATATACAACACCCCACAGGCACAGCCGGCACCCTTCACATTCCCGTACCAGGCACCTTCCGCATTCATGTCACCAGTTCAACCAGGCCAGCCCCCGTTCTCACGCTCCGGAAACGTGTGGAGTACCACACCAGAATGGGAAGAATACCTCATTCAACAGCTCACCTCCCTTGGGATACAGAACGCGTATGTTATGTTGTCTCTTGCTAGTTAATTGATTCAACCACCTCAAAATAAATAAATAAATACATAGAGCATAAGAATCAAAACATTAGGGCACTAATGCCCTGTAGGGAGCTGGCCAAAGCCATGATTCAAAGGGATGGGCCCAATGTTCTATACTTCAATTTCCCAAGTTCCAGATTATAGGGGGAAAAAAAAACAACAATTTATTTCGACGATATTACTCTCCTATCTCGTCACCAAACCCACCATGTATTATGCTAGGGAACCAATAGGCAGGTTGCCCGGACTCATGTTGTGTGTCAAGCCATGCAATTCCCTCCTGCAATAGCAAGTTCTGAGAGTGTCTCATTAGTGAACGGTGGAAGCAACAGTAAGCACACCATCACGGAGTCTGTCCGCTCTTTGTCCCACGCCAGTTGCGTGAATAACAAGTCTTGTGACACAAATCCTTTTTCCTTGTAGAATTTAGGCAAATGAAGTTAATCACGAGCATTACCATGGCAATGCGGAATACTGCTTCATGGTCTACACTCAACTCACAAGGAACTGACTTGACAAGTTTGGTGGAACCGGCCACGATAAGGCTGAACCCACTTCCTAAAATGTGCAGCTTCCGGATCGACCGATCGATATCGTCACTGGACGGAATGTGAGGGGAGATATTCAGCCGAACATGAGGTACTTGTTGATGGCCTGTGCTTTCGGGCCTCGCTTCCGTAGTAGATGGCCTCTTAATTCCCCAAGTTCGATAATTCCGCCATTTGTGGCTCTTGTACACATGCAAACCTTAGGAGTCATAGGAAACAAACACTTGGAGTAAAAATGAATAACCTCAACAATTTGCACTGCAAGCTCATAGTAAAAATCGCCCACACCAAGCAATTCGGCCCAGAATCCCTTGTTTGCTGTTTTGTGAATATAGAATTAGTTTTGCTAAAGTTATTGCAAGCATACATGCGAGTGGATCGACACCCACCTTTGTGCACATTTCATTGAATTGCTGGCGGAATTCAGGGCTCTTCCTTATTTTTTTCTGTTGCACTGTTTGGAAACAAGAAGATACAACAAGAGAGGGAGTATGACTTTGTACTTTTGAGCAAATTCCTCAAGGTTTTGCTTAAAAACAACAAGTTGTTCATTCATCTGTAAGAGAGTGGGACGCAACCACAACAAGAACAAGGAGTAAAACATACCAACTTCATTTGATCCTCAGCAAACTCATTTCCTTTATTCTTAAATTGTGCCTATATACAACAGCTCAATTGTCATCAAAACAAAGACGACAACCTTGCACCCACAATTACAAAGCACCTCATACATTGGATGCCTGCGCGTGCAAAGTACGCGACACACCAACACCTCGTCGCATTCCAGATTCAAACAACAAGTTTTTATGAACTCAAACCAGAGGCCACACGCCACAGACTAGGCAGCACGATGAGTATTTAGCGGAGGGGTGAAGGGGGGTTGAAGCAATGCATTGTGGGATTCCACGTTCATTTGGGGAATGATCACCAAGTGATGGAAGGAGAAAAAAAAAACACAAAAGGGAAAAGAAGAAGGTTACAAGGGGTGTTTATAAGATAAGACCGTTGACATGAACAGCAGACCAGCCTACGGATCTAGTGGTCAGCCAAGATCCCAGCGGTAACGTCACCGTCGTTGTTTACGATGTTTATTCAGTTCGTGTTTTGCGTTTTTTCCCATACTCTCTTGGGAAGCGTAACGCGGTTATTATAGCCTATGTGTGAGGGTATATTGTTCATAGTAATAAGAATTCCGTTGGGGGCTTTTTTTTTCACCAAAAATACAAAATATATAGGGATGACTTGATGACGAGGGGTGACGGTTCGTTGGCCAGCCCCACTAACGTCGGCTATGATGACATGTGTATGTGTGCCTTTGGTTGTTGGGCTATTGGCTAACATTTGGCTCTGCATTGGGCTTTTTGCAGCGCATACGGATAACAGGGCCATGCTGCAACAACAGCGCGATATTATGGGAGAGCAGGACAGAGTCATTGATGCTATTGGTGAAAGTGTTGTGAGAACAAAAGAAATCGCCGTTGCCATCGGCAATGAAGTTGATGACCAAGTAAAGCTCATTGACAAAGTAAGCCCAAAACCTATAAACAAATAAATAAATAAATAAATAAATAAAAACAAAACAAAACAAAATACCTCATCCTCATACATTGCTACAGGTTGGAAGGAAAGTGGACAACACAGATGGCAAATTGATGAAAGCCACGGATGACATTAGGCAAATGAAGAGAAAGGCATCAAACAACATCATGCTGGGTACTATGTGTGCTCTTATTGCCATTCTCATTCTCGTCGTCTTCCTGGCTATTTTCCTGTGAAATTCAAACTTTTGTTAAAATACATTTACTTGTCAAATTAACCATCCACACATTTACAAGTTATAAAGACACAACTTCTGGCTGTACTTACTCCTCTTTTTAGCATCTTTATTTTTACCAGACACAACGAGATGGAACGTTTCGTTTTCGGGTTTTGTGAAATTCCCAAAACAAAAACGACATGAGCCACAACGACATCCGCATAGACAAACAAGTTGTTTGTTTAGGCCGTAGTTGTTTTTGGGTGTCTGTGTTTTGTGCTTTTTTTTCCTAAGAGGTAATACTTGTTAGGAGTTACTGTTGCGAGGGTGGCTGTGGAAGGAGGGTGCGATATACACAAATTGGAGGAAGAGGTTTGTGTGCCATGTGTACATACACTTTTCTTTGTACAGCCAGTTAACTTAACTTCAACAGGTGGTTCCGAAATACAAAGGAAAACCTTTATGTACTTGAATATTACTCTGATTCTTCCTGTGACCATGCCTATTTCAAGGTAATAATGGCAATCATCATAATTGCTTAATTCCGACCAACACAAATACTCACACTGATAATATTCATAATATTCCAGGGACTTATAGACTTAACTCAAGTTGTCGACTGGCGCGGCAGTCATGGCAAGTCCCTTGGTGACAAAATGACAACGGGGATACTACTCTCAACTCCATCAAGGAACTGGAGGTTAGTGGCACGGGGTGCTACTAGCTCGGACTACTGGATGTGGGGGTAAATTTTCTACCGAGATATATATATATCTTATACTCGCATTTTGCAAAAAAATTCCAATTTACTTTGACTCAGGTTGGCACATCTGATGCGGAGGATGAAGTCAGAAGGTAGCCACCATCCAACTGATTTCCGGGTTTCACAGTATTCTGCTGTACCAATAATAACAACAACACCCACAAGCACGGCCCAACATGATTCCCCCTCCTCAGTAACTCCAAAACCCACAAAGAAGCCCAGCAGTGCTCATTATGATGATGACAACGATAGTGGATTTGGGCTTGGAGACTATGAAGAAACAACTGAAAGGCAGACCACTAGCAGTAGTAACAGGACAGGGTCATCACAACAACAACAATCACAACAAGTTGACTATGATTCCATATTCAGGGTAATACCTTCAGCATCTAATAACAAAGGAAGCACCTCCTCCGCATCCCACAATCCACACGCACCAGCAACAAACCCCGGCCAACAAAAGCAAGCCAGGCCCGACAGGAATTCTTACGAGGAATGGGGCGATGATGACTTCTGAAGTTCCCAGTACCGCAGTTCCCACTCCTCCTTTCCTATGTGTGTAATTTATCCAAATCATTTCCATCAACAACAAGTCGAGAGGGGTCAGCCACACCAAATAAAGAGTTGATCGATGATCATCAACGCGTTTCGTGCCTGGGAACTTTGAAAGCACCCTCGATCACTCGTAACCGTTCCTTTTGTTTCTTGTGTCTGGATTCAAAAAATTAGACAAGAAAGAACGCCGGTCCTTCCCGTTGCGACGCACACAGATAGGCACACACACGCACTCGCACACGTAGGACGCATGATGCACCACCAGCAACTGTACCCCCCCACAGCGGCGTCGTTGGTCCTTGCCCGGCCACCCCCCCCTGCCCCCGGTTGCTTTTTCCCGGACAGACCCCTGGTGGCAGCACCCACCGCGGCCCCCACGTCCACGTCCAGCACCGCAACAACAGCCGCCGCTACAAGAGGAGGTGGAGGAGGAGGATACACAGGTTACGGCGGCGGCGGCGGTGGTGGTGGCGGGGAGAGCAACGAGAACAACGGGGGGTGGGCCCCCCGCCGTCCCCCGCCCCAGCAGCAGCAGCAACAGGCCGTGTACCAATCTGCTGCTGCTGCTGCTGCTGGCGGCGGCGGTGGTGGCGGTGGCGGCGGCGGTCGGGGGCGAGGAGTTGGGGTTGGGGTTGGGGTTGGGTGCCTCTACTCGTACGCGTGCAGCATGCCCCCGCGCAACCCCAGCCCCAGCCCCTGCTGCAGCAGCACCCTCAACTACACGCCCACGCCCGGCCCCACGACACAGCAGGCGCAAGGGACCAAGCAGCAGCAGCAGCAGGGACAACCACGCTTGCAACGTCGAGGAAATGGCGGAGGAGGGGGGGGAGGGGGTGTTGGTGTTGGTGGGGAACCGGCTGTGCTGTTTGAGTCCCCTATACTACTACACAAGAAACAAAACAAGGTGTGTGTGTTGCGTGTTGGTTTTGTGTGTGCGCTGTGTGTGTGTGTGTGTGCGTGTTGGTTGTGTGTGTATGTCTCTTTGGCGGTATTTAGTGTTTCACACCACTGTCTTTTTCCATAAACATAGATGGTGGTGAGAATGACTCGGGACTGGAGGGTAAACATGGGACTGACTGACCGGGACGTGGAGATATGTGTGCTGTCTGCATGCGTTTACACTGAACGATCAAATGCCCGTAACTTAAGTTGTTCCCTCCTCATTTTACTAATCACAGCTCCAGTTGCCCGGTGCCCATCATGTAACCATGATGATGGGAGTGTATTAGAAATATATTCGCACACAGCTGCATCACACTGTAGTAGGAACCCTCAGCAGGAGGACTACTTCTTCTTAATCACTACCATTTGTACTTCTTCTAGGTATAGTTCTTATAGGTGTACATTTGCTCATAACAAACACAGACTGCACTTGGGGGCCCCAATCAACATTGTAATTACATTTGAACCAAGTAAATACTGTCTGATAAGTGAGCCTCTTCACCTGCGGTCTCGTCCACAAAGTTTGTTGCCCATTCACATTCCTTCTATTTACAAAGATTTCAGACCGGCAACAGACAAACACTGACACAAGCCCGCCTACTAATAGCACCACCGGTTCCAAATTTCAGTCTAACAACACCGCAAACAAAGCCGTTACTCTGAGTACTTCACAGGTAGTCTTAAAAACAAAAACAGTCACTCATTAATTATTCCAATGCACTCAAAAGGCTCGGCGTCATGTAGCTCTACTTAAGTTGATTGAAGCGCACACCGGTAGCTGCCTGAACGATAATATCTTCCTATCTCCAAGTACCTTCTCTCAGATCAGAATATTTGCCCTTACCAATTTCTTTTTAGGTGTACTTGTATCAGCTGCGCTTCTTGTCACCAAAGTTTCACTTGATCTCGCACCAATAGCTGATGATATATTCACCAGAATGACCCAATTCGGGAATTCCTTCCTATCTGTGACAGGGGGCACAGTTCAGAAAGTGGCCCTTGTGAAAAAGACAGTGGAGCTTAGCACCAATACCAGGTACATGGTATGGCTGAGAATAGTATGCTTCCCGGCTGGGAATGTGGCCCGTGCCAGAAGTTGCCCGCATTTGCTGTGCCTATACTTGGCTAATGACGAGGTGAAGAACGTCTGCAATATTGACTTCCTATCTGGTGGCTGGGTTACTCCACTTGGCTTCTTCAGTAATTGTTAGTTGATTTATCTCTGTGAAATAGATAGTGAGTTCTAAGTTATTTTGTTCAGTGTCAAGGAAGTAGATAATGGTGAAATACTCCTTTTTTTGTATTTATTCCCAGTGCTGGAAACACCAGTGTATGTATCTATGTACAGCAGAAAGAGTTATTTGCGGAGGTGAACCTATTGTACCCTGGAAACCAAGGAATGGGGTAATAGTCCCATGTGAGGGTGCGAAGTCAGGAATTGAGCCATTGGAGAACAGCAGCAGTGACTCCAGTCTCTCACAGCGTGGTGTTTTGCTATGTTGTGTGAGGGCGAGGCTGCGTGATAGTGATTCACACCAAGCGGTGCTAGGCACAGTGTGGGAAAGGTGTTCTAGGTGTTGCTGTGAGATTGGTGATGGTGATTCCGGGTGGTATTGTGAAATCCAGTTTATGATTGTGGAGAAAGGAATTAGTTCATTGTGGATTAAATTCACGGCGGTACCCTGTGGAATGTTGAGTCGAGGCGAAAAGGGTTGAAGCTGTAACCTGGAAATTGGGAAGCTGAGAAACACTGACGATTGCTTTTACAACGTAATCCACGGGAATCAGGTTGAATTTGGATGTGGAAGTTGGTGCGGAACCTAGCTCCATGATCCCTGTGAGTAGCCTGTGAACCCAGTCTGAAATGTTTCCACAGCCGGTTTCCAGTGAGAATGAGACCATCCCGATTCTGTTCGTAATGTTAGTTAGCTTCATGCGGTATGCTGAGGGTTTACCGAAAAACTACAACTGGAAGCTGGTGGATTTTGTTAGCATTCCACACATGCTGCTCAGCACACCACTTGGAGGCACTATAGCCGTCTGTAGAAGCAGCCATTCTGGAGGTGTTAGTAAGAGAATACCATTCTTATACTATTTACTTGACATCCATGAGGTTGCCGGTGCCGTCTAATACAGTAACAGAGGACGAATAAACGAAGAGTTTTGTGCGCGCTCTCAGTGCCACAGAAAGGAGTGACTTGGTACCGATTACATTTGGAAGCCTTCAAAAAATATTAGTGGCAGAGAATATTGAATATAAAAGTTGTGCCTTAGCATATTGTACGATGAAACATGGTTTACAGCAGCCCCAAGATGGTAAATATGGTCAAAGGCTCCTGACTTCAGAAGAGATTCCAAGGTTTCCTCTGCGATCCCAAGGTTTGGTGCAGAAAGGTCTCCCTGCACGGTTTTGATTCGCCGGGCTGATTCTCCAGGCAAAATATTCATTTTGCGGAAATGGGATAAAAGATATTCCACTGAATCACCCTCCAACACATTTGTGGATGTACGGAAAAAGCAGTAGATAGTTGTTGAATCATCATAGAACTTCAGGAGTTCAGATATTACATGGGCACCAATAAATCCAGTTACTCCTGTGACGAAAATGCCGCGGGGTCTATCACTTGCCACTATAGGCAGTGGCTCAATGAGTTCGTAGCTAATGTCCTGAGGAGAATCTTGAATCAACAGGCGCAATACTTCATCACTGCTGGAAATATTAAGTGTTTCTATCTGTATGTTTTAACTGAGAATACAGAATGAGTACAAGAAGAGTATTTCGGTTACTTTTATAGTGGAGAGATCTCTACTTGAATCAAGTAAAACGTCAACAGGGACATCGATATTGTACTTTTTCCTAAGTGTGGAAACTATACGGAGAGCTGCAAGGGAGTCTCCACCAAAGGACACAAAATTGCCACCTAATGTGAACTCGTAAATTGGGGCAATTATTGAAGTGCTAGATGCCTTTTGCGGTGCAGTCTACTCCATTAAGAGCACATACATCGGCTACAAGGTGTGACAATGGGGAAGAATTGGCACTTGCCATAATCTGGTCTTTGACCGCATTCGCTACTAATTCGCAGTAATGTTTCTCGAGTGCTGGCCGGTTGAGCCTGGCAAGAAAGGATATTATGCGTTTAGAGGATGGAAGGAACATACTTTCTTGAACTTGTAAGTAAACCATTTTCTACGGAAAATGGAATGGACTCCAAAACAATAGCGATTGGGGTCTGTGGTTTGCTTAGGAAGGTTTTTTCGATTCATCTAACCTCAAAGGAACGAAGATGTTGTACAGATGCTATTTCTTTGATTGCCTGTCGCACCTATATAAAACCAAGTTTATTATTAGGCCAGGCAGAAAAAACTTACACATAGAAGGGTATCAGGTCTTTGAATAAGATCAGAAAAAGTAGCTGTTGAGCTGCCAGGAATAGTTTGATGAAGTATTGTTGCATTAAGAACGATGACAGCTGCCTATTAAGAGAGTGGGGAATGGGAAATAATAAATACAATATGTCATTACCACATTATTTTGCTGGAACTTCTTTATGTCTCCACAGGTAACAAACGTTTGAGAGAACAGTGGATTCGTTTCCAGTGCTTGTTCAATTTTCTGTGGTGCCACAAATTCACCCTTGGTTCTCATCAGAAGAAATAAATAAGGAAAACCGAGAAGGAAAAAACCTGCGAGAGCTTAAAGACATTCTTTATTCGGTCCACAATTTGAATTTTTCTAGGACCTGTAAGGGTAAACAAGGAGGGAAAGTGTTCTGTCGCAAACCAAGCAGCTCCACTATGTCCCCCGTATGAAACCATCCTTCATCGTCAAAAGCAGTGGAAGTGTCACATACATTGTTATAGTACGAGTGAATCATTTCCTCAGTCTTCACTAGTAATTCGCCACGAGAATTGGGAGTATCCGTGGTGGTATACCCAAGTTCGGGGATATCTCTGAGCTTTCAAAGTGAGAAAGTTACCTGAATACAACCGAAACCTTGAATTCTACACTTGGGTGCAAAGTTCCATCCCCTCCTGCAATCATTCCTGCTTCTGTACTTCCATAACTTTCGGCAACTGTAAGGTTGATGTTAAAACTCCCTCCCGGCGATAATATACCTGTAACTCCAGTGCTTCCCCAACACTCATGTAAAAAAGACATCACTTCAGAATTTATTGGTGCCCCGCCAGAAGTGATATTTCGTATTCTGGTTCCAAGAATGGAACGTACATCAGAGAGTATGCATTGACGCTCTTTCTCAAGGGTGCTGTGCCGTTCGGAGGGACCCAAACTCCGGTTTTGCAAAATGCTTTCCCGTGCAGTATTAAACGTTTGTTGATATTGGGCAAAGAGTACATTCCATAATCTAAGAAGTTGTAAGCAGAGGAGCAACGAAAAGAAAGAACCTTGGGGTAGCTGGAAGGAAGCACGGAGAAATTATGTGTATATCCTCGAGAACAGTACTTGGTGATAGAACAATGCCAGTGCGCCCCCCATTCAAAAGAACGGAGTAAGCAGTAAGTCTATCTGAAGAGCAGGCAAGAGAATCTATCTTGCTGGAAGAAGGAAATTCTGGAAAAATTCCATACCTTTGGACACAGAAACGAGGGGATCATATTGGTTCATTTGATAACCAGTAAGCGTTATTTTGGAGAATAAGTAATCTGAATATACAACGCCCTTTGGAATTCCCGTAGAGCCACTTGTAGTTTTCAAAAATTAAAAAAGGGGCAGGATCAATCATACCTGGTGTAGACAATGGTCACAGGGTCATCACGGCTCCTGGAAGGTGGCTTCACACCTCCAGGAGGGAGTTTCAGCTCCTCCATTTGGGAGGTAGGTGGTATAGAGAGTTCAGATCTATCCCAGCAAAACATATGGCAGTTTCGCGAGTTACAGATAGAACTCAGTTTTAGGAAGCTCTCTTGGCTGCAAAGAACTGCCGCAGCACCGCAATTTTCTATTACGGCACCCATCACGTCAGCTGTCCATTCCGGGTGCAGTGGAACTGTTACCAGAGTAGATATAATGCAAGCAATGTCAGCAATAAACCTAAGTGAGAGTAGGGAAAAATAGAACAAATAAGGGCAGCACACCACTCTATGGAATTTCTTCCGCATATGACAACCCTGGAGTGTGGGGCAAGGTGTAATTTGTTTATCAGTCCTGTATGACATTACCGCTCACACAGGAATTGATTTACGACCCTACCTGAACTGAGCACACTTATTTCTCTGTAAAGTTCAGCAAATGAAGTCCAGGAGTAGTTATCAATGGGAGTTCCATCAACTATGCACCTTCTGCCAAAGCATGGTCTTTCTGCAAAGCATTCAAATGCCCTCTCCAATTTCCCTGAAAACCCATTACTTTCAACGACCTAAGTATTATTGAGGTGAGGACAAAAGAATAAACATGAGAACAAAAAAAACCGTGCCTTCCTGGCCAAATATTCCTGAGAGTGTACTTCCAGAACCATTTTATGCTCTCTGTGAATTTTCTTCTGGTAGCAAGAGCCACACAAGTCATAATCATGACATTCAGTACAGTGATATCTTCCAGTATCTTATCATACCAAGTGGCACAACACACAAACCCACAAGTAAGCTTAGCTGATCACATTTCCCCGCCATAAACAACAACACCGTGGCAATCCAACCAAAACCACAAAAGCTCATCGATGGGTGTGTTCTTAACTCGAGTGTTATTTGGCGTGTTGCACACGTACCAGGGATTATGGGACCGCGGCACCCATCGCACACAAAGAACGAGGCCTCGGGGTCCCCCTCGTCCCGCACCCCATACGCCCTCAGCCTCTCCCCCGCCTCCCTAGCCCTATCCCTCAAGCCGTGCCCGTGTCCCAGCCCCGGCCCCGGTCTCACCCGCTGCTGCTGCTGCTGCGTCCCCCCTGTCCCCCCTGCCCCCTGCCCGTCCCCGTCCCCGCCATCCCGCTGCCCCTGGTCTCCCTGGTCGTCGTCCCCCTGGGGGGGCGCCGCGCAGGCCAGCATGTCGGCGAGGACCCTGGCCCGCGTCGCTGCTGCTCGGTACCCCGCTGCTCGCTCCCTGTCCCGCCCCATGAGTGCGACTTGTTTGTTGTGTGTGGGAAACCCAAACGGGTTCTGGGTAACGAAAAACCGAAAGAAACTTGTTTTCTGCTAAGGGTCTGTGTTAGTCGAGAGCCAATTTGAAGCCGAGAGCTGATATGGCAATGCCAAAGGCTTGGCAGGGAGTGAAGGGATACCCAAAGTCAAGTGAGAATAAGTCGTCGCCCATGCGGCCGAGCTGAAGCTTAACAGTTTCATCACCTAATTCGAGGAGTTGGTTTTTGCTTGCTGTGTGATGGAACATGACTGTTACAACACACACCTGGAGGTGCTTCTCTGAGTTGAAAATTTTTAACTGACACTCGCGTAGCTCTGTTATGGAAATCTAGGGTGTACGTCCCGTGGACTGTGGCGTGGGTGGGAGAGCATTGTTAAAGAAGAAATGAGATAAAAACTACTACTAGCCTGCATCCCAGACTGGTGGAACGTTCTGAAACTGCAAAAGGTTGTCGGTGTGCCCTTCTTTGAACTGTTGGAGGAGAGTGCTGCCGCTTCCTGCAGTGTGACCAATTTTAGGAATAAGCACACACAGCTGCCATGGTCCTTTAACAACCGGGGCTGGTGTATAAGAAATGGAGACCAATTCAGAGCGGGGTGTGTCAGCGTTGAGTCTCGGATCCGTTCCGTAGTCATGCACTGTTACAATAAAGTAACAGGGAAGAAGTAGTGTCGTATGTTTTAACCTTGAAATTCCGTGCCCATGAAGTTTGAGCTATTTTGGTTTTTTGTTTTTTTGTTTTTAGTTATTTAGCAATACAGATTCTAGTGTCCTTACGTTACTTCACCAGTGTATTTTTTGCTGACCTTCGCAGTTTCAGCCTGGTCAGTGGAGACTAAATGTGACCTGGAACGCATTATTTTCCTTCCCTGATCGAAAATTAAGAGCTCAGTACATAAACAACTGGTAACATACAGAGAGCAAGAATTGATTTGTACCATGCACAAATAGCTGTATGATGATAGTCACGAGAATACGTGTGGAATATTTAGAGCTGTACATACCTCATAAGAGGACTTTGACAACAGGCCCCCCCTTATCCTCCGGATGTCACACTGTACATTGGAAATTGGAGTATGAACAAGCTCATCGAGGCTAGCTTCGGGGAACCTTCCACTGATGACATAAGGCACGTGCAGAGTAGTGTATGTATGTGTGACCACATGTACTACACCTGTCATTGTTGGTGCTGTTGTTGCTGTTGAAGCTGATGTCGTTGTTGACGATGTTGTTGTTGTGGATGATACGGAATCGGGTGGGTGTGGCAAAGAGGGGGGAGTTGCAGCTGTAGTACTAGTGGTGGTGGCCGACGATTCAGTGGTGATTATGGGAGCTGTGTGGGTTGGGGGGTGGACTGGGGGCACATCACCGGATGTTGAAGGTGCCAATTCAGCAGAGCCAGTAGCGGATACGTCGTGCACTAAAAATGCATCTGATGGCGGTGAGGACGATGCAGCAGAGGAATACTGGCACCCGGTATTTGACCTACCTTTGTAGGGAATCGTTGGGAAATGTTAGACTAATCTGGGTTTTTACTGGTCGGAGGTGCAGAGGCAGCAGCGGTCGGCAATGGACAACGTTCCTCGTCTGAACTTGTTGATGATCGGCTTCCGTCCTTTCGCGTAGTCATGACTTCTTTATCTTTGTTGTTTTCTTCTCGAGATTTGGGGTTTTATCCTGTGTTTTCCTACCAGGAAACGAGACGCTCCAGAACTAAGAAGCTTCTGAGCCACGCAAGAGCACGTGGGAGATGTTCTGGAAACTGGTGCAGGAGTGATAACTAGAAGCTCCGGTCAAGAAGGAGGCTTCAAAAAAAAAAAAGACAGTGGAGTGACGGCGCTTGGTGAAATAGATGTTATAACCACTAAACTACAGAGAGCTGGTTGTGCCCTCTGCTGAGAATCGAACTCAGGTCTTCCGCATGCCAAGCGAAGAATCACCAGAGCTTGTTTTTTTTTTTATTTGAGAACGCACTCCAGAAATAAACTGAGTGTCAACGGGTTTTCTCCAGAAGAACTTTGTATGCCCCATACTTATGGGAGGCCCCTGGTAGTTGAACCATTGTGTTGAAGTCAAGCAGAGCCACTAAATATGTATCTGCTGAGAGTCTGCTTCTTTATCTTTGTTCTTTCCTCTGGTAAAGGTGCTGTATGTACACATCTTAGATAACTCTTGGTGTAGAGCTAGAAATTGGTGTGGGTGTTGGGTTTGGCTGTGCACGAGGCATGTTGACACGTATTGTTCCAGTGTTGATGTCAAAACTGAGGTTCATGGTTTTGAGCACACGGTCAATTCGTCTCCCAAAAGACTCGGGTGTGTCAGTGTTGTAGAGGTGCAGAAAAATGAAAGCACAGACAAGCAGAACAGCAATGAGAGCGGACATAACCCACTATTTTATCGCGTAAGATAAAAAAAATTTAACCAAAAGTGAAAGGTACATACATATTTATGTTTTATGCCCGTCCAAGTTGTGGCCACACCCCCACACAGTGTCAGGAAGGCAAAGGCTCTTCTGAGTCCTGGAAAAACAATCATGGGTAAAGGTTTCAACTTGATTGATTTTTTTGGTGGTGTTTGGTTGAGAGGTAGTTATAACTCAACAAAGGATACCAGTTATAAGCCTGACCCTCAACAGCTGCTTCCTTAGGTTGTGTTCAAACTGCTTCAAGTCGGCCTTCCTTCCCCCGTCAACATTAAGTTAAGAAAAAAGGAGGTTGGCTGTGTCGGGGGCGGGGCGACCCAGCGCCACCTACCTTCTGCCCGGGTGCCATGTGGTATGCGCACCTCCTTTGAGTCGCATTCGGTGCCACCGCCGTAGTAGCCATCATCACTGCGACGATCGCTACCACCCCCAACAGCGCACAATCCGTTATTCGCCCCCCCGCCCCCAGCACCAGCTCCACCACCCCCAATAACACCAACCCTGAACAAACGAAAGATGATTATGGCCAATCAGGCACCCTCTGTGGGATTGACACCCAACAAGTCACAATCCTCGGTGGTGGTGCGCGACACTGGGCCTTTGAAATTGCCTGCCCCGCTTGCACTCTCGAATCATTGGTTCAATTTGAGGGAGAACCAACAATCAATCATCACACACCGAGTATTAGGAGATGAGGCGGGGGCTGGTGACTGCGGCGGCGGCAGGGGTGGCCGTGGGTATCGTGGGCGTAGTGGGCTACCTGTGGGCCCGCTCCCCCACGGCGCCGGGCAGCTCCCCCGGCGTCGAGGTAGACGACGAGGAGGACTCGGAGGAGGACGACGGCGGGGGGCCCACGGGCCCGGGAGGGGGCTCCTCCTCGTGGGCGGACGAGTACGCCCGGGGCGGGGCGGAGGCCGACGCCCACGGCGAAGACGATCAAGACGATGAGGAGGAGGACCAGGATCAGGAGGGGGGCGCAGCGGACGAGCGGCTGGCCGCGGAAGGGGCCCGGGGGCTGCGGCGCAGGGCGGCGCAGGCGCGGGCGGGGGTGGTGGTGCGGGAGGGGGCGCCGGGGGGCCCAACCAGGCTGGGATTCGTGCTGTCCGACAGGATCCCAAACAGGGAGAAACTACAGGTGTTTCTTTTTTTTTTTTTTTCTCAAACCAACATTCTTGTTTAATGTGGCGCAAGGCGTGTATGGCTGAGGCAGAACAAGCCGTGAAAGAAGCTAGATTTGCGGATGCGGAAGCCAGATATACAACAGTACTTTTGCAGCTCAATACTGGTATTTTAGGTTAAAACACCGTGTTCTCGGTTCCTTACCAGAATACACTACAATACAGCCGGGGAGATTGACACACCAGTGTGTGGCTTGGTACACAATGAACTGGGGTTCCTCTACAAGTTTACTGACAGGCTACCCCAAGCTGTCGAGCACTTCAACAGGTGTTAATATCTACCGAATTCTGGCTTTCCTGATGCACATTGTAGAGCAATTTCCTCTTTCCGGCAGCTACAAGCTCAAGACAGACTGGCCGTTGAGCCTCTTGCCAAAGCTCTTTGTGAACTATCAGAGGTGTGCCCACAATACCACAGAATTCCTCTGATTTCCTTAAGGTACAATCACTTATGACACGCACTCCCAGAGATGCAGAAAGTAGTAAAAAGCTACTTCTTCAATCTGCAAAGAATGCTCTTGACGCAGTGGAGCTTCTTGAATCTGTATATTCTTCGAACCCATCTGATCCAAACCAAAAGGTGTGCATTCATTTTCGAACAGTACAGAATTCAAAAAAATCACAGAGAACACTTGCAGAGGCTCTGAAGAGCCTCACTCAAGTATTCATGTTTCAGAAAGAATGGGTCTCTGCAGATGCAACCATCAAACGGACCATTGCCTTACTGGAGGCTTCTACCTATCGGATGGATCCAATTTTAGTCAATTCAAGAATGTGGTACAGTCAGATTCTTTTAGGAATGGGTGGGTATAGACTCACTCCCCACATTCCTCTGACTCTCTTAATTTAGAGAGATATGAAGAGGCATGTGCTGTATGCAAGCAGCTTGAGGTAGCACACACCAATACCCTTGAATGTGGATACTTCACTAAATACTATGGTACTCAGCACCAATTCTACTAAGTAAATTTAAAAGTGTTCCAAAGGTGAAATACTTCTCGACTCAGAGTGTTACAGCGAAGCTGAAGAGACTCTTTTAAGAGCGGCAGCGATGTATTCCAAAAGTGACCCAGATGGTCCCCATTACTGGGCCACAATGAACGACCTTGCAGTCACTTACCTAGAACAAGGGAAACATGGTATGTCCTCCCCATGCCATACAACAGAATAACTCTATCTAAGATAAGGCGGAGCCTATATTACGGCAAATGCAGCAAAGAATGAATCCAATACCCGATACTTCAACCAAATACCTTAGAACAATGGCATGCTCCCTGAAAGTAATCACCAATGCTGCACCGCAATCTGGGCAGCCAGTTGTAGCAGAGGTTATTGACGGCAAAGTAAAGTGCAACTTCATCATAAATATACTGGTTAGAGCCAGAAAATCCAAGAGATTACCAACTGGTTCTACCTTACAATTTATTTTCCCGGAGACACCAGGTGGGTACCAAGATATTCAGGATTTAATTATCATAATCTCTATTCTAATGAATTCACTCCACCTACAGAAAAAGAAACAGTTGTGGTGGAAGCTGACACGAAGTCAGTGACAGTTGTGTCACCAGCAGTATCAGTATCACCCAATATCAACTACCTAGTCAGAGTAAACATTCACGACAGTCTAGGGGCACTCATAGCTCACCACATACAGTTTGCCAAACTATCTGGCACTTACACCAACACCCTATAACAAATCATTTGTGCTTTCTTTTCCTTACACAGATAGTTTAAAAAGAATCAGATGCGAAGTTAACGATTTTATCACTGTGACACTCAGCAGTAGCGAATATTTTATCATCACCACGATTCCAGGTGGGGTTCTTGGCGAAATGGAACCCCTGTGTGATGCAATTCGGAAAATTGTGGGATGGAAAAGGATACCTGATGAGATGTTGGTGGGAAGCAATCTCATCGATGAACTGTTCACAGCTGAGTGCGTGGCAGGGCACTAGTGACTCGACAAAAACGAAATCATTCAGAAAAGGATCATCAGCAGCCTTTTTTTTTCGTTATTTACTTTCTACGTGAATGGGGTGGTGCGTGACACCTAGATCTTTTTTTCTTCTGTTTAACGACAGACACAAAGGCAATGGAGGAAGAGAAGAGTCGGTTGTTGTGTCGCATTGGTTGCGGTCACCTTGTTGCTTGGATTAATAGACTGCGCTTTTGTTGACGACGGTAGGGCACACTTGTTTTTCATAACCTGTTTTTTTTTAGTAAGTATTATGTTAATTTTCAGTGTAGGGGAGTGGGAATCTTCGACTGTAAGAGCTGTTGAAAGGGAAGAGGAGAACACATTTATGTTGAACCAAATGGTGCGCGATATGTGTCTTTATATTTTGTAGTTTCTTTGTCTGTGTTCTTAGTCACGCACAAGAAAAAACACCAAGATTGGCTTGGTACTGTGGCGGATGAGTTGAGAGACCAGTACAGCAATAACAATTCTAACGATACTGCTACAACGTATCTGGCTGCCCTTTATCTCGTAAATTCTCGTTCTTGTGGACTACTCTTACTAATGCCACACAGCTTGGTGGTATTGACGTGGAAATCGATAATGAAATGGCCTTTAGATACGCTCAAGAAGCAGCGCAAAAAGGCAACCCTATGGCACACGCACTGTTAGGGTTTATGTATGCAACTGGCAGGGGAGTTACTGAAGACCAAACAATGGTCCCCACAGCATCTTTCTTATTCTCATCTCACATAGAAAAAGGCTGTGCTCCATTACTCCTTTGCGGCTCAAGGGGACGATCCTATTGGCCTTATGGCTTTGGGTTACAGGTCGGTCGCAGTTGCAGTACTTCTTTGCGTAACATGCTACAGACACATGTATCGCAGGAATTTACCTCCTATGTGCTCCACTTACGTCCATATGTTCAGAAAGCTTTCTACACAAGGTTCGTTACCAAACTTCACCCTGAGATCGACATTTCCCAGTTGTGTACGGAATTGAAATGGAAGACGCTCTTGTTCTCCCACAGTCCAAGTACACAAGATTGAGTGAAGAATTGGATTGGGGGGATTCCGATCTTACCTCAGAACGTGACATAATTAACTACTACTCATTCCTTGCCGACACTGGTGAGGTTGAGGCACTGGTATCGCCTCACTGCAACCACCAGCGAATTAATCCTCCTTAGGTTACTCTAGGAAATCTCTTTATGGAAGGGGGTTATGGCCTGGACAGAGATTATGAAAAGGCATATCGACTTTTCAGAGAGGTATGTCACTGTCCCGTATTTCAATTTTTAAAAAAGGAAATTTTACTTAGGCTGCCGACTTGGGAGATCCTGGAGGCCTGCAGGGCTTGGGTCGCCTCCATGAAGAAGGCCTTGGCAGACCAAAGAATTTGTCTCTGGCTATTCAACTTTATCAGATGGCTGCTTCTGGAGGGGACCCAAGTGCACTTAATCGACTTGGAATGTTGCATTTGAAAGGCTTAGTTACTCCTTCTGGATCCCCCATCTCTGGTTGCATTCACCTTCACAAGAATGTGTGCCTAACTTGATTCTTTTTGTAGAATCTCTCACGGATCTTACCGCTATTCAAGTTCAACAAAACCGACAGAAAGGAGTAGAGTACTTACAACGAGCCGCAGAAAGTGGTTCTCCTCATGCTATGGTTCATATGGGCAACCTGATTGAGGGTATCCTACAATTCACAGACTTTTTGTTCCAACACCGGACAGAGGGGATACTTGTCGATGAAGACACAAACAAGGCTGTTTCCTATTACGCTGCAGCCATGACTGCTGGTCTGCCCACGGCTTTGCAGGCTCTGGCTGACGTCTATGTTTCATCACCTGGAGCATGCTCTCTTGCCGCAATTGTAAGTAAAGACTATCTTTATGACTTCAGTGATGTCTTCAAGCTGTATAAGAAAGTTGCTCAAACTGGTATATGGGGAGATGCAATTTTATGGGATGCCGAAGACTTTTCATTGGAAGGTTCTACTGAACTTTGTAAACCCAACAATTAAGTGAAGCAAGGTGAAAATTACTTTGACAGAGCACTTGCGCGATACGAACTTGCTGCTGAAATGGGGTATGAGGTGGCACAGAGCAATGCTGCCTGGATATATGAACACCGATATCATGACTACACCAAGGTAAACATCGATACAGTGTTGCTTAGTTTTTTTGTTTTGTTTTTATTTAACCCGAATTAGGCCCTCCGATATCTTCTAATGAGTGCGGAACAGCACACGAGTACTGGTCAACCTGAAAACGTACTTAGAGTTGGCGGTGCCTCCTTCCATGGGGACTCCCTTGTGCGGATTGGTGACTACTACTACTACGGAAAGGGTGTCAATGAAAGTCATCAGACCGCTTCTACCTGGTACAAAGCCGCTGCTGAGGCAGGAAATCCAGAAGCTCTGTTTTACGTTGGATGGATGCACCATGTAATCATCTCTTAACTCTCAACAGTGCATAACTCCTTTCATAGTTTGGGGTTGGTCTCCCCAAGGACTTACCTCTCGCCAAGCGGTACAATAATTTCCAACCCGCACCCCATCACCCAACAATAATAACAACGCATTAGGTACTACGACCTCTCCCTAGTAGGCACACCTTCTCTCACGCCAGTAATACTTCCCGCCATCCTAGCGGTGTTGATACAGCTAGAGTCAAGCGGCATACTAGAAAACATACAGCAGGCCATACTCGAGCATGACAACGCTCTGCTGTTGTTCCTATTTGGCCTTCTGGCACTCCTCTTTATGCTGCGTAAGTACCTCCTCCAGCGTCAGCGGCAACGCGCTCACCATCAACCACAACCACCTCCACAAATTCATCAACAAGAGGCACCACACCACCTCTGATTAATTTTGTGTTTGTGACTTTAAAAAAAAATAAAACAAAAACAATGAATACCCAAAAAACGGAGCAGCTATTAATTTACCCGTTCTTTGCTTGAGCAAAGAATCATGTGTGGTGAATAAAACTCGTGTATAAAAGAGAACCCTAGTGCCTGGTGTTTCCGGAAATTAAAGCCGGAGATTCCCAGTAATTCAAATATTTGTAGTCACAATGTAACCTGGTACTGTGTGAGGAAGGAGGAATATATATAATAACATTAGGTAGTAGGTTTTGTAACATACTCGGAATGGGGTCTACATAACAAGCCAGGCGTTGCGGCATTGGCGGGCCTCGTGGCGAACAACCCTCTTGGGATCGTCTAGAACGTGAGTGACTAGGGCAGCAACCTCCGCTTTGAACGGGAGTGTGTGGCACGGCTCCATCTTCAGGCTCATGTCACTCAGAACCTGGAGCGCGGCCACTCGCACTTGAACCGGTGCAACCCAGGTGTTGCTTCCGGATTCCGCGGAACTTGTTCCGGTTCCGGCTCCGGTTACTAGTACTTTGGAACATGCAACGGCGGCAATGGAGGTAAACATAGGCCGCAGGCTCTTGGCTAGTGTGGCGTGGCACGATTTGGCGGATATAAGTGCCCTCAGTGATTGGAGGCCCATCTTGCACAGCGAGTCGTTTTGTGAGCCAACCATCTTGGAGAATATGCCGAGCTGCAGGAGCTTCTCGGCGTGTTTCTCCAGAAGCGGTGCCGGTGCGGAGCTTACAACGTAGGCAAGTGCGGAGAGCTGGTTGTTGTTAAGCACCGGGACTTCGGCGCCGGTGTTTTGGCTGACGAACCTCTCAAATACGTGCAGGAATACATTCTCTCCAGAGCTAGGCGTTACATTGGCGTTTGTATGTGTTCCCAGTGCGTCGTCGCATGGTTCGGCAACAATTCGCAAGGCTTCTGCTGCCCAGCGAGGAGTATCGGGAGATGCTCCGGTTGCTTCGAGACTACACATATCACAGAGAGCGGATAGGGCTGTCTGGGCATAGGGTGCATACCAACATAAGCACAGAGCCTTGCATACCCAGCCGAGTAGCATCACAGACCCGTATTTTTGTGGTGAGGATGAGAGGGTTGTAAGGAGCGTAGTAATGGCCTCGGGCTCCAACATCATTGGGGAAGTGGCTGTGGGGAGCTGCTTATTAAGAATGGCTGCGTAACATTTGGCCGCCTCAACTGTGGCCTCAGTTGACTGCGCTGGGGTGAGAGGCTTTAGTGCACATTCGTACAACACGGGTACAGCTGATGATAAGAGCTGGATATTACTTGGGTCAGTTGAACCTACAACTGCCGTGAATAGCTTAGAGAGGGAATAGTGCTCTTTGGGGACTGTTGTAGCATTGGGGTCAAAGATGGTGGGGGAAAACGGTGTTTGTTGCATAAACATGGATTGGCCACCAGATAAGAAAAGGGCCGTTGTTGTAAGAATAAGAGGGAGTTGAATATGGAAAGGCATAGAGAAAGTTACACGCTGCAACATAATAGCAACACCATAGACCATGTGCCTTCTCATATCTACTTGTGATGCATCGTTTACGCACACCCACTCAAACGCTCTGGTAACAAGTTTTGGGAGTATAGAGTAGGTATTGTATATGACAGCTTCTTCGTTGTTCACAGAGTCCTTAATTACTTGCACAAGGGTGTCCAACAACTTGACTTCTTCATCAACACTGATACTAGGTGTAGTTGCTGTTGACGATGTTGTTGTGGAAGGAGTGCTGCTCCCAATCACAATAACTTGATTGTTTCGGGCTGGATTGTCACACAAACGGGCACATAGTTCATCTGCAACAACTTTAAACACTGTAGGATGGGAAGAAGATAACGAAGCCATGTAGGAAAGAGTTGAGGCAGAGGAAGACGTGAAAAGTATTGGTATCACTTGCTCAATAATGACTGTTGGATCACGACGAGAAATACCAGACAAAACCTCAACAAAAGTTGCCGCGGTCTTGCTGTTGATTTGTGCCTGTGGTAAGAGGAAGGCAGCAATTTTCTTTACTGCTTCCACGCACTGCTCTCTGTTTAGTGGAGGGGGAGGAACTTTTTGATAGAGTTCTTCCATAAGTACGTCTGGAGTTGATTCCTTTGCCGCACTTGTGGTTGTGCTAGTTGCTGTGGGAGTCACTTCTGGAGTGGATTGTGTGGCCTGTGGGTGTGCAGGCTTTTTTGGCTTGCTCTTATTTTTTTTGTTCTTCTTCTTCCCTCCCTTGTTCTTTTTGTTTTTGGTTGGAGCTGGTGCTTGTACTGGTGATGCAGAGGCAGTTTCAGCCATTGCATGGCTACAATGTCCATTGCATGTCGACTTTGCACTGCATCCCTCACAGCTGCAGCTTTGTTCCTCCTCGTCTTCGTCTTCAATGAGTGGTATAGTTATAGGCATTGCTGGTTTGCTGTAAAGGCCCACCAAAACTCCTAAGCCCATTACTGCATGCTGTTTATGTATTTCCGAAGGAAGCTCGAGAGACTGAGTGAATAAGAGGTAGAATGGTAAAGCAAAGGGATGAAGTATGGCTGGGGAGAGGCCTTCACATGCTTGACAAACTTCAGCCAGCACTTTGATAATAGTATGAGGAGGAAGTTTAGGAACGGGCTTGATTGCGGGCTCAGTTGGGGTTGTAGTATCAGTGGAGGTGGTTGCACTTGACGAGAAGCCTTTGAATGCGTCACACAATTGTTGTGCTGTAAGCTCTAGCAACAGAACACGGGTTTGTCTACTCGATCGAGCGAGATGTGAATACATTTGGCAGGCATTAAGTGCCAATTGCTCGTCTGTTCCAGTAGAACAGATAAGCCTGGTTAAGTCCTGTAAGAAAAGGAATGAGTCTTATTCAGAAGTAAATAGATCACTTCAGAACCTGTGCAATAGGAACTAGAAGCTCTTTAAGTACTGCAGTATCATCCTCAAAAACACTCATTATAGAACTCAGGGCAAGACTGCCTTTGCTGCGTAACTCGGCATCCTCACTTACAACTACATTGTCACGTAGGCCACCCCATATTCCCTCCATATGTGGCTTGACAGACTGTGGACCAAAAGAACTGCAACAGTCCACAAGAGCATCACAAGCATCACCTCTGACAACTTCCATTGAAGAGCTCAATTTGTCAATCATCAATTTGAGGCATGCCTCTGATGAAGGAATATTTGCGGCCAAAGTGGCTCGTAATGCAGCACTCAGCTCAGGTTTTTTAATTGCTCCAGGATCAGTAGCTCGTGGCACAAACAGTATCGGGAAGTAGCAGGATGTAGCCTCAAATAATTCTTTATGTAGAGGGCTTGGGGCATTTGGAGCGGTTGCTGACGGCGCCGGCACTGGTGCCTTGCTCAATATTTCCTTGAATATTCTGAACATTGTGAGAATTGATTTTGGTTCTCGTTCTCCAGTTGTTACGCGGGCAAGACCCTTTCCATATTCTTCTAATGTGATGTCATTTACTGTTCCTTTGGCAATGTACCTGAAAGTATTGAGGAGGTAACCGCAGAGTAAAAAACATACTTGTCCCACAGAAGCTCAAGGATCCGCAATATAATGAGTCTAAGAGATGGATTCAAGGCTGCAACGTCAACAATGAACAGCTCGCGGCAAATCCTTGCCACTACAGTGCATCTTTTTGTTGTGTCCTCGTTATCATCATAGAGAGCAGAGACATCCTGCACTGCCAGTACAGCATCCAAACCTCGTACAACTTGAAATAAGCAGTCCTTATCTGCAATCCTACAATTTTTGTGAGTGGGTGGGGTCTTTTGTTGGAAACAAAAAAAAAAAAAAAAAGAGCACCTGTCACAGAAGAAGGAAACCACAGGACTCACAGAAGTCTCAAGTAGTCTGCTGTGAGATAGTGCCACTTCCAGCACAGACGCGAATACAGCAGTCCCCGACCGCCTCTTCGCAGAATCCTCAGAAGCCAGAGTATCAGAGAGCATAGTAACCAACTGTGACAGTTGATCGCCCCCAATAACACCACCCTTCCCACTTGCCTCTGTTGTAGCGGTGGTGCTTGTTGCCGGCGTGCACAGTAGCTTCACCAACACCTGAACAGGCTCGCTCTTGCATAATGCATCGGAGACATCAACAGGAGTTTTTATTGTGCTGGCCGGAGCCGAGCTATAGTACCACCTCTTTGATGACTCCTCCTATCATTTTATCATCCATTAACCATAGTTTTGGGTTTTTTTTTTTTTTTTAACCATAGTTGTACGACTCCTCGAGAGGAGAAAAAAAAAGGAAAAGTGGGAGGAGACGCAGAGCAGACGCACGAGTTCGGTAAACAAACGAGATGATTCTTTGATGCAGTCGGCGAGTGCTCGTTTCACGGTCGCCTCGTCCTCCGTCTCCGCGTTCATCATCTTGCGCGACACGCTGTCTCCCATTCCTCCCTCGTCGTGTGGTGTACCTTTTTTACGCCTCTGGTTCGGCTAAGTAATTCCACCGAAAAGCAATCACGATCAACTTTCATTGGGCGAGACTGAGGGAATTAGAGAGTCTCCTTGGTCTTGTCACAGGTTTTTCCCACCAGGGAGTACTCTCTCAGTGAGTGGATGGATTAGCCACACTTTTGGAGAAATGTCGCCATTTGTGGCTGTGGTGTCGTGGTTGTCTTCGTTGTGGTTGATGTTTGGAGGTGGTTACTTTATTACTCGGATCCAGCAGTGGTTCAATGCAGTCTCCCACCACCTTTGAGGATTGGTGTGCCCATCAAAGGTTGGTAGTTTAGGTAATCCATGGAGCTGTTGTGTGTTTCCCAACGTTGCTGTGTGATCTCTCCAGACATGACCATCAATAAGTACATGTATGCTCAAGTCTGGAGAGAGCACTACAAGCACAACCACCACACCACAGCCATCGTTTTCTTCGATGTGGACAGCCTATTGGTGCTGCGGCATCTAATCTGTGGAGAACCCAAGAAGCTACATACCACATTGTACTTGTGTTCTTGTGGGAAGTTGTTGTTTGTTTTCTTTGTTTTGTGTCAGTGTCAGTGGTAATGTGACTACTTTATTAGTCAGTTGGACTTTGGGTTTTTATTTTAAATTTCCATCACAGAAGTGGCTTCATGAATCTCCTGAGGATTTGCTTGGTGGGTCTGTTGTTACTGTTGTACCTTTTGGGGGTGTTGTTGCTGATGTATGCATTTTCTTCAGTGCAAGTGCTCTTGGAATCATAAGCGGCCTAATGGTGTTTGAGAATTGTGTGTTTGGTATTTTGAGAGTGGTGGCTATTGTACTTTTTGGATTCAGTCTCGGCAGTTCCGGATGCAGGTTCAGAATCATCCATGGAATTTACGGTAGCGGTAGTGTGCTGTTGAGAAGGTCGCGGTCTTGACCAACGAACGCATATCTGTTGTAAATCATTTATGTTCACAGTTATGGTGCGGAAATAAACTAACCGGTCTTGACAGAATCATAGTCTTGTCTAGAGCGAGTCCTTCCTGAGCCGCCTCCTTCAAGTTGTAAGCGGACCGTAATGATTATTTTGTTATGGAATTCATACCACATTCACGAACTCTACATAGGCGAAGCCTTTGGAGCGGCCAACGGGATCCCGAACAACTCGGGCTTCAACAATTTTATCCTCTCCACATGTCTGAAATATGTCAGTTTGATGAAGGAATGCTTCTGGCATTTACCTCAGCAAAATGAGTTTTGACAGTCATTTCATCAGCTTTATAATCCAAGTATGTGACAAAGAGTGTGCGTGACTCACGTTCAGCACTGTATTCAACTCTCCTCCCTGCACCAAAGAATCCCCTACCTCTCCCTTGGCCTGGTGTTCTTTGGGCTTCTTGTTCAGCTTCTGCGGGAGGTCTGCCTCTCCCTCTTCCCATGCCTCTGCCACTGAATCCAAGACCTCTTCGCGAACTTGATATGTCACTTGATGTGTCTCTGTCCTTGTCCTCATCCATTCCTTTCTCATCTACATGTGTCCCAGCAGCCACAAATCTTGGGGGCATGCGGCGCTGGCGCATTTTAGGTTCAGGGTTGGGTTCTTCTGCCGGTTTGGTTGATGATGCTGTCTGTGCCTCACTATTTGCCGAGTACTTTGTTGTTGTAACTGGTTTGTCGGATGGAGCTGCGGGTGTCTGTGTGGTTGCTGTTGGTTCCTCTGGTTTTTTTGCCTCAGTACTCACAGGAACATGGCTTTCATCTGTTGGAGTTGTCTTTATTGCTGATAGGTCATCATGCTTAGTTAGGCGAGTAGGATTAGCTTCAGCGTGCTTTACATTCAGTTTCCTGCCTCCAACAACTTGTCCATCAAGTTCCGTGGCGGCATCAGCTGATTTCTGGACAAGTGAAAAAGGAATTATATTGAGTTTTGATACCGTATTTTCATATTCAATGAACGCAAAGCCCCTTGCAGCATTATGTCTGATAGTAACAACAGTGCCGTACTAAGAATCAGATGTTAGAACAAAAAAGAGACCCATGCGTAAACTTTGGAAAAGAGTTTCTCTAAATCCTCTTCTGTGATCGAAAATCTGAGGTTTGAAACGAAAATTTTATGGGAATTTCTATTTTGGTGACTGTCAGGAAAATAACTGTGTAATGTCACATACTTTTCTTCTTCAGTCTTGGGATCTGTTCGAGGTCTTTTACTTTGTGGGATTTCAGCCATTTCGTCATCTTCACCCTTGGAAGCTTTCTGAAGGGACTGAGGACGTCGTTTATTCCTTCTATCTTGTTTCTTTTGTTCTTTGGCAGCTTCTTTTGCAGCAACTTTTTCAAGCTTCTTCTGTTCTTTCCGTTGCTGAGTGAGAAATTGTTTCATTTTCTGCATTTTGATTATCAATGAAAGTATGAATTATACAACGCACTGTGTCATAGGTAAGTTTTGCATGAGTCCACATCTCCAGGGTGCCGCACTCTCTTTCAAATTCCAGCCAAGCAGAGAGCAATGGCTCAGGGAAAGTGTGAACTGCCTGAGCCCCACGCTTATAAATATTTCGTGTTTTAGATTCATCAAACTTCCTGAATGAAAGTAAGACATGGCCTATTGCACTGAGGTACCTCTCGAGAGACGCATATTCCAGCCAAAATGTGGTCTCATCAGAGTGGTACTTTATAATAGATTCCCAAAGTTCTCGGCACCTCTCAATATTGTTGAAGTGGTGGGCCTAAAGAAGATCGTTAAGAGGGGTTGCTGAAAAACTTATTTCCATTCATCTTACCTCAATCTTGGCCCAAAACCGTAGTATGTCTGCGTCATACCCCTGAGAAGGATAATCTGATTCAATGAGGAACCGCGAAATCAAAGGATTCACTTACATTGGTTCATAACGGAGGCAGCTTTGTCACATGCCGAGCGGAAGTTTTGGAATGACTGCGCTGTTCCTGAAATGGAAAATGCTCAACTCTCACAAAGGAGAAAGGGCAGGTACCATTTAATGCTCTTCGATATATATCAAGGTATTGATTCAAGACACATAAGAACTCCAAATGGCTGGCTAACCCAGCCAGCAGTGCTTGCTTGAGGGTTGTCTCCACATCTTCAAGGCTTTTCTTTGATTTTTCCTGAAATTGTTTGGTTATATACAAAGGTAGAAAAAAAGTACCTGGCATCGTAGAGTACCTGCCCAAACCCCTCCACAACTGGGACAGTTCCGGGTGCCTCGGGAGAAAACGGCAGAGGGAATAGAAGTGCTTGTGAATGTGCGTTCAGTGAATGCGCCATACGATAACCAGAGTTCTGAAACAAGTACATATATTGAAAGGGCACGCTCATACAGCTAGGTTTGGATTGTCAAATATTGTACCATACATTAAAAACTAACCATTATCACTCTCTGGGGTTGATTTTCCTTTTCTTCAAAAGAAATATACTTCTTCCAATCATCAAGTTTAGTGTAGTCAGGATTGCTTGTAGTTCCCGAATCTTAGCACAAAGTTTAAACTCCATGCGTACCCTAATCAAATTCCTTACCACTAATTTTTTCTTCACGGACCAATCTAATCTTTAGGGACTCAAGGGCCTTTTCATACGATCGCTGAAAAGTGGTGGGGATATCAACGTGATACTTTTCAGCCCACTTGAGGTACTTAATTAATACATCGTCCATTCCTAAAGAGGATCACATAAAATCTATATATATAGCTTATGGATACCTATAAGAGGGACACTGAGTTGCCGTTGATAGAGTTTGGATATTTTGTCTAGTCCTTGCTTTTGCAAATTACATGTGTCCTTCTGGGGTTCCTCTTTGGCAGCTTCGATGCTACTTTTTTCAAATCGGATGTACGTTTTCCACAATTTGCCAGCTTCCATGACATGCAATCCAAGCTAGTAGTAAGGTTACTAGGTGGTAATACTAACTGGCAAAAAAAAAAAAAAAACCAGAGATAATGCAAACTCAAAAATATCCCTCGCTTTGGCGTAGTCATAGTTCTTAGCAGCAAATTTGCAGAAACGCACAGCAACAGGTACCGCTGGAATAAGTAAGGTGAAGTCATAGGCATATCACTATACATAGGTAATCACTTAGAGCACGTCTGAATTTGTTAGTAAGCCAAGAACCTGTAAAACCATGTACCTGTATAAGGTTTCAATACGTGGATGTTCTTCTGGTGAAGCTATTCTCTCTTCGTCATTTATCCATTCCAACCACATGTCTTCCCACATGTGTCAGCATGGGGGAAAGTGACCATGCGAGCAGTACATACCAGCAGTAAGAGGGAATAAGGCAGAGAAAGCATTCCTAGCATTAGTGAGGGCCTCCCAGTCATTAGAGTACTCCTTGAGTGCCTTGATGTACTCCACATGCGCCCCATAGTCATACTGATTGGCCCTAACCTAATCCATCCCACAATCAATAAACAAACAAGGGGAAGAACCAACAACAGCAACAGCAACAGCAAAAGCAAAAGCAAAAGCAAAAGCAACAAAACCCCCGGAATTCCCAAGTGAGAATCACCACCACAAGCACACAGGACCCACCTTGACCTCGGCCCTATCGATCGCCGACGTGTCGCGCGGCACCCCTGCCCGCATCTCACTGTCCTCCCCCTCCTCAGACTCTGAGTCCTCCTCCTCCTTCTCATCACCATCGTCGTCATCGTTGTCGTGCGTTGCTGCTGCTGCTGCCGTTGCTCCGCCCTTCTCGTCATCGTCTTCGTGGTCGTGGCTGCTCCCGCTCGTGGTCGACATTGTTTGTTGTGATGGAATTCTTCTTGTTTTTTTTCCCCAGACGTTCAGAACAGTGTTTCCTGCAGGTGAATTTTCTTCTATGTGTGTTGCAGGCAAACACACTTGTATCGGTGTGACCGAGTATGGGTCTTCTCCTCCCTCCTAGTATCAGGAAATCCACCAAAAATGGTTTTTTTTTTTTTCAAAAAGGTCTAGGGTGTGTTTGTTGGGGTTGAGGAAATAGCTGTCTGTGGTTGGTTGTGGGACTTGTGGTACAGTTGGATCTGGTTGTAGAGGAACACACACTTTTGCTATTTGGGAGCATAGTGGGTGAATCCAAAAATAGGGAGTTAATAGCTGAAAACTACATACAGTGTATTCTGTTTGATACTGCAGCTCCTTGGGTGAGGGCTCTGGTGTATTGTGTGAAGATAGCTTGGTTATATCCAAGAATGGGACTGGGAGTGGCGGGATATTTGGGGTATAGTGTGGCTCCATTGTATTGGGGAGGGTGGAAATAAGCTTTCTCAACAACTCATTATACTCTCTGCACACGTGAGTATTAATTAGTACTTCTTTCAGAGTATAAGGTGCATTTACACTAGGATTTCAGAGAATTTCTTTATCCCTAATAGGAATTAAAGAGAGAATGTTAAATAGGCATAAACAAAGTAATTATTACCAGTAATTATTTCAACGTGGGCTTGTCTAACCCAAGGCCGGTATTTCGTTTCCAGAACCTCACACAGCTTTTTTACCACTGCCTTAATGTTGTCCATTTGAAATTTGGCTTCTTCAATTGCAGACGACATCAATTTTAACTTATCTTGTGCTGCGGAGATGATTGGGAGTGGTACAAGTACACTGGAGGCTAGCTGTGCGATATCTTTAAGAGTTGAGAATGAAGATGGAGGGCTAATAAAAAATACGTTCATCGGGAACTTTCATAGACTCTTCCCAAACGAAAAATTTTTCGCTGCACTCTGTCACAGTGTTTATAAATTCCTTTCTGAAACAACTGGGTAAAGAAAAATGTTATAATAACGTACGTTGTGGTCCAGTCTTCACTTATGTTTCTATAAAGTCCCTCTGCATCAAAGCCTTTATCCGTTAAATATGTTGCTCACCCCTCAAGTACATGTACTACCAATGTGCAATTGGTCTGGAGCAGGAGGGGTAGTTCTGAAAATGAGATGGAAGTCTGTGCCTTTACACAGAGAGTACAACTTATATCTACCGTAAGATAATGACTAATTATTGACCGAATACCCTCTCGTATTCACGAATGTCTGGATTCTTGTCACGATCACAAGCTTGCTTACATAGATCCGCTCTTAAATGTTATTGCTCTTTGTGAAACAAAAAAAAAAAAAAATAACAATCGCTCATAGAAGTGGGCATACAATTTCGAAGTGGCGTAGTCATGGTAGGCAGTCAGCTCCACAACAAGCTCAGAGGCTTTTCTCATGTAAGATGCACAGGCACCAAAGAAGCTGCGAGCATGCTTCACACTATCAGTATCCAAAACAAAAAAACAAAAAGAGGCTATAGAGACGCAACAAGTAATTTCGTTGCCAAGTCACTCCTACTCACTACGTTTCGATTATTTTCGACAGCGACCAATTGCCTTTTTTTTTTTTTTTTTTTTTATGGGGGGAAAAAAAAACGACGACGCACATAAGCCAGTGGGCCCACCCGCCACCAACACCCCATAATTGCGATCCACTTCTCCCGCGATGGCAAGCAACACCCCCAAATAGTCTACCACCTCAACGCTCCCCATCGCCAACTTCGGTTTTCGCTGAACCACACAAAGAATAAAAGCGAATCGTTGGTTGCTTCGGTTGAAGATGAACCCCAATGGTGGTATTGATACCACCACCACCACCACCACGTGTATGTACGGAAGCCCGCACACTGAGGCGGCCATTCAGCACATCCTGGCCGTCTCGCGGGTGGTGTGGGACCACGTGATACCCCGGGCCGCGGCATCCCCGCTGCTCCGCCACGCCCTGCGTCGTGGCCTGGGGGGAGCACGCGGGGAGGGGGCCGGCCCCAGCCACTGGCACCTGGTCACGCGGGAGCACCGCCGGGAGTGGGCGTGGGTGCTGGGCGTGGCCGAGGCGCTGTTCCCACTGGTGCCCCGCGCCTGCGCCGCCGCCGCCGCCGCCGCGTCGTCCCCGCCCCCGCGGGTCCAGGTCTACCTGGACTACGGCGACCGCGTCGCCCTCGCGTCTTCTTACATGGTCCTGGAGTGCGCGGCGCAGGCCGGCGGGGCCGAGCGAGAAGGGGGGGGAGGGAGACCATGGAGGGGGAGGTGCTTGGGGTGGCTGATGGCACACAGGGAGGGACGCGGCAGGAACGAGGGGGGGGGCAAGGAGTGGCTGGCTGTGCTCAGGGGCCTGTGCGTGGGCGGCCACATCGAAGCTGCTAGGATCCTCGTGGATACTGCTGTAACTACTTGTGATAGTGGTGGCGGTGGGGGTGGTGGTCGTGGCAGTGGCGGCATTGATGGCCACCATATGAATGGTGGTTGTGGCTGTGGTGGGAACATGGAAGCTGAGGTGAGGGATGTGATGGGGAGGGGTGGGGACGATGACTCGCTGCTGAGCTGCGTGTGCGGGGAGGGTCAGCTTCGTGTTGCGCAGTGGATTGTGTCCAGGTTTGGTGTCACTGAGACGTGGGAGCTGTGGTGGCCTTTTGTTGCTGCGCTCAGGGGTGGCCACCTGGAGGTATGCAAGTGGATTGCCGACTGCTTGATGGACGTGAGGACTGCTGCTTCTGTTTTGGGGTGGTCCATGCTGCAGTCTTGTGCATTTGAAGGTGGCAATTTAGAGCTGTTGAAGTGGTTTACTGACAGCTTCCAAATTGATAGGTGCCCATTGCATTCAATGGTGGAAAGCTTCTTGCAGAGAAACGTGTCTACCGACGCCTTGGATTGGATATCAAAGCACTTTCCCTCATTTAACTGGGATATTATTATAGCTCACGTTACCGGTGAAAAGCCTTTTAGGGTCCTGATTCAGCTTGGATTGGTGCACCCATCACTAGATCACCTTACCACTGCCTTTTCTTACATCTGTGATGTCAGTCTTTTGGAGACGATTCTTGATGATTTTCATGTGCGTCTACCTGGTCCCAATGTATTGAGACAAGTGTTCCAGAACAGGAAAGATAGTGTACCTGTGGTTGAGTTCATCTTACAGAGGGCTAAAAACTTCCCAGCAAAATTACTTGACTCTTCCCTTGATGAAGCACTATGTTTAGGTAACGTCAATGTTGCTGACTGGTTGGAAGAAAAGTACCACCTTATTGAAAGGCTAACCCAAAGGTCTTGTGGTGGCATAAAACTGACTAGTGCCACATATTGTGGGTGTGATTCACTACAGTGGCTATTTCAGCATGTATCCACTGAAACCTTTGGGTTGGCCGATGTTAGGCAGGCAGTATGGTACTGTTTGATGCATGATAACCCCAGTGGCGCTCTGTTTCTGCTGAACAGGTTCCACATTCCACATGACACTGACAGTGAAGAGATGTGGAAGCATGTGCTTCTCGCAATACCAAACGCAGATATATACTCCGCTCAGCAGCTGGCCTCAATTGGGCAATTCTCACAGTCCCAAATGGCATACAGTATAACCTACCCAACAAGTGGAGTTCGGTCAAGCAAAGTGGTAAAGTGGGTTATCCAGAACTATGACATAACAGGGAACCAAGTCAGGGAATATGAAAACCACTTATTGGCACATTTGATCACTAAATCCAAGACCAACTGTTGTCAGTGGCTCATACACAGGTTTAACATCACTCTGGCAGAGGTATTTTAAGCTCCACTACTCTTCACACAAGAACTAACTGACTGAAAACACTCAGATAATTGAGCTGATGCCCAAGAGTCGCAAATTGTCCATGCTTTGTTGCCACACCAAAGTGTCACTATGGATTATGCTCCTTGACACCTTCCCAGAAATAACACACACCCCTGGTATTGTCATGGACCACTTTATGAGCTTCGTGGTGGCGTCACCAATCCACATCCACGTCACCCGCAACAGGCCTGTCCCACCGGTGGGACTCACCCTCGATGACGTCATCCAGTACTGCCTGAGCCCCTCCGCCGGTGGCCTAACAGATCCCACCAAGTTGTGGCTTCATCGCCACAGCCAATCGATAGCATCATGTGGTGATTTCCCGTAACTTGTTTGTTACAAGTTTTGGTTTTTTTTTAAGGCAAAGACGAAAGTAATTTGATTTCCATCAAATGTTGCTACTAGGAGAGGTGTGGATTGGGGGAGTGCTTGGAGTTATCTGGTTGTCTGTATAAGTGGTTGCTGTGACATGATTGCCGCGGTGAGTATGACTATGATAATGTTTGCTGTGTGTAGTGGTTACTGTTGTTAGGGGTGTGGTGTTGCTCTCATAATAATGGTGATGGTATGGGAGAGGTTGTGTGACTGCGGGGTCTGAACACTCTGGATCTGGGCTGAAACAGTCCTTCAGTGCTAGGAACAGGCCGATGGGTATGGCGAAGATGATTATAAAGCCGCCGGCTGTGAGGATGACTGCAAGCTTTGTGAGCCGGGAGCACTGCACCCTCAGCTGGAGCTTGGTTGTATTAGAGCGGAGTACCGCGGAGGATGTGTCAGCATGGTGATGGTAATGTGTGCACTGGCTATCCTTCGGTTGGTTACAGCAGCTCCAGCACTGTTTGAGGTTGGTAGGCTTTGAGTAGTGGGGATACCAGTGTTGGAAGGTTCATTTCGAAAAATGCCGAGGGAACGTAGACAAGTTTTCCAAGGTGGCCCTTGCACAAGCGATTGTTTCTAAGTGGACAAAATATGTGTCCACATCCACTTGCTTGGCATTTTACAGGCAGACTTAACTAAAGAGGATGAGAACTTCCAGAAAACGGTAATT